>JAWZYT010006233.1:0-64550 GCA_034508575.1 Petrolisthes manimaculis | reverse complement strand
AGCCCCATAGGTGTGGTATATTCATTACGTCACAGTGTGTTGTTGTTGTTGTTGTTGTTGTTGTTGTTGTTGTTGTTGTAGTAGTGGTGGTGGTATTGTAGTGGTTCCTTGTAGCCCCATAGGTGTGGTATATTCATTACGTCACAGTGGGTTGTTGTTGTTGTTATTGTAGTAGTGGTGGTGGTATTGTAGTGGTTCCTTGTAGCCCTATAGGTGTGGTATATTCATTACGTATATTCAATGTGTTGGGTTGTTCACTGTTGTGGCTTCACTCTCTGATGGACAACACATAGACATACACATTACCTTTAATTTTATATGGTGCAATATATATTAGGGGGTGCAGGAGTAGGGGACAGGCTGGGGGAATTTTGGGAATGTGGGAAGAAGGGGACAGGCTTAGTGGGGGGTTTAGGGGGGTGCAGGAGTAAGGGGACAGGCTTAGTGGGGGGTTTAGGATGGTGCAGTAGTAGGGGGACAGGCTTTGTGGGGGGCTTAGGGGGGTGCAGTAGTAGGGGGACAGGCTTTGTGGGGGGCTCAGGGGGTGCAGGAATAGAGGGATAAGCTTGGGAACGATTTAGGGGGGTGCGGGAGTAAGGGGACAGGCTTGGGGGGGTTAAGAGGGTACAGGAATAGGGGAAAACCTTGTGAAGGGTTTAGGGGAGTGCGGCGTGGTTTTGGGGGTGCAGGAGTAGGGGACAGACTTGGGAGGGTTAGGGGGGTACAGGAGTAGGGGACAGGCTTGGGGGGGTTAGGAGGGTGCGGCAGTAAGGGGACAGGCTTGGGAACGGTTTAGAGAGATGCGGGGGGGGGGGGGGTGTTGAGGGGTGCGGGAGTAGAGGGACAGGCTTGGGGGAGGGTTAGGGTGGTGCTGGAATTGGGGACAGGCTTTCTACCCACCCCAAGTCTGTCCCCTTATTCCCGCACCACCCAGTCCCCCCCCAAGCCTGTTCCCTACTCCTGCACCCCCTTAAGGAGGTAATGTATGTATGTATGTATGTATGTATGTATTATTATTATTATTATTATTGTATGTGTGCATGTGTATATGTATGTATGTGTATGTGTATGTACAGTATGTATGTGTGTATGTGTATATGTATGTATGTATGTATGTGTATGTGTGTGTGTGTATGTACGTATGTGTGTGTATGTGTATGTGTGTATGTGTATGTATGTACGTATGTGTGTGTATGTGTATGTGTATATGTATGTGTATATTTGTTTATTGTAGTATATTTAGTATATTTAGTATATTAGTATATATGTTTACCTGGTCCTATGTGTCTATGTGACAAATTAGTGGATGAAGGAATAATGTATTTGTGCGAGTGTGTGTGTGTGTGTATGTGTGTGTGTGTGTGTGTGTGACCACTCCAATATACCACAAGTGTATAACCTCCTTACCTTGGTGTTACGTGCTTAATTTTCTTATATTGATATTTAATTGATAGTTGTCAATAACTTTTCATTCATTATTAGTGCTATAAAAATATAATACTAATATAGTATATAATTTAATTAAGTAATAAATTATAATCATAAGTTGATGGATTAGACTAACTGGTGTTGCAGTAGTTGATGGTTGCACATTGTTCCACATCATCTGGACACTTGACTGTCAGTTGGAGTTGTGGGAACTTTGGTAGGTCGTAGGGACACTTGAGGTCCAATATTGGTTCCTCCTCCTCCTCCTCATTGTTAGTCGACAACTCCACCCAACACTCTCCTCCCTGAAATAATAACACACATCAGTATTTACATCATTATTATATTCATCTGGTAATAGTTAGGTTAGCTTAGGTTACTATATATTAGGTTACAGTAGTTTTGGTTAGGTTTGGTTAGGTTAAGTTAGATTAGGTTTGGTTAGGTAAGGTTTGGTTATGTTATTTTATGTTAGGTTAGGTTAGATTAGCTTTGGTTAGGTAAGGTTTGGTTAGAATAGATCAGGTTTGGTTAAGTAAGGTTTAGTTAGGTAAAGTTAAGTTAAGTTAGGTTTGGTTAGGTTAGAGTTGGCTAGGCTAGGTTAAGTTAGGTTAGGTTATGATAATAATTGTCATGATTTTACATGTATGAATTGCTAATAAAGAGTACAACTGACCTTCTTCTTGAGATTTTTAGGTTGTTTTTTCCACTTGAAGCTGGTGAATGACAATGGGTAGGTAATCTTCCTCCAGGAGTCCTGATAAAGATGCCAACACCCAACGCGAAGTGCCAGGTTGGTGATGACGTCTGGTCCTGTGATGGTACTGACACTGGAAAGATCATTCTTATTAGTATCGGTACAGGAACACTTAATGTTGACTTGGTTATGAGGTCCGGTAATGTGATCGATGTCAAGTCTTGCCAAAGTTTGTTTATTCTCTTGATTCATAATGTGGAGACTTGTCCCCCACGTGGTATTATTATCAGGTGGAGACAACAACTGAAAGCGAGCCTCCAGGACACCTTCACCAATTTTGTTCATCTCTATTGGTTGTTGAGACACCATGGATGACTGGTTGTAGGCGGGACATTCTGGTGAGAGAGGAAAGTTGTTAGTGATGTTTTTAATATTGGGTATTTTTAATATTGGGCAATTTCTCTGTTTTGCACACACACACACACAAACATCCTTCTTCCTTCCTTTCTCGGTTTTGCACACACACACACAGATATCCTTCTTCCTTCCTCTCTCTTTTTTGCACACACACACACACATACATACATCGTTCTTCCTCCCTCTATCTTTTTTGCGCACACACACACACACACACACACACACACACACACACACACACACACACACACACACATACACACACACACACACACACATACACACACACACACACACACACACATACACACATACACACACACACATAGTAACAAACAATAATGAGCCAACTTACCAGTACGTCTACGAGCATCAATGGGTGGTGTGAGAGTCAACACCATCACCACCATCACTAGTATTACACTCCATCCACACATCATGTCTGTAATATAATAATACTAATAATAGTCTCTGTACACACACACACACACACACACACACACTATCATTATAAACACACCAGCCTCCGAGACAACAGAGACAATTCTACCCTCGCCCATCAGCCCAGCTTACCAACAGAATTAGACAGCAGCCCTTTCATGGGAGACAGCAGCCTGCCAGACCATATCGTCGCCCCAAGCACACCTCCAACTATCCCACCAAGGACCTGTCCACATAATGGACCATCCCGGGTGTGTCTGACGGGGTGGACGGCAGCCTGGCTCACCCACGGATGGGCAGCGAGGCTAGTCAAATAAGGTCTATCCTGGCCAGGGATTACAGTTCCAATGTGTTTTATTTCCCATTTTAATTTCTTGATTAAATTTGTGTGATAATGGGAATTAATCATATATTATTACGAGTACTAAAAAATTCTTTTCGCTTCTCCCAATTCCCGAGGCGTTTTTCACATTTTAGACAATTGTCTTACACTTGACTTTCTTTCCTAGCCACTACGCCTGCCCCCCATTTCCTCCAAGGTGTCACCCTCGGTCGTCACACACGTGAGGGAAATGCGGGAGAAAGGGATAGTGGAGCCAGCGAGAGGAAAGATATTTCTATCCCGCCTATTCACTGTTCCCAAGAAAAACTCGGACAAGACGAGACTATACTCATTCTATTTCGTACTGACCCGCAAGGCTGTGGCTAATTCCGAGTACACTGTTGCCATATCTAATTAACGGTACCCTATGACAACTCCAAAGAGAATGGGAACAAAATAGTTCTCTTTATATTAGTATGTATGTGACCTCAGTCACCTCACTCACCACACCCCGGAAATTCCTGGGTCGGAAGTAGTGGCAACGTCTTTGGATTGATATGCCACATCACACATGAAATATCTTCTCTATTTTATGTACATAACAATTGTTCGTATCAATGAGTGGTGGTGATAGTAGTGTTGGTTTAGTTGTCCCTCATGGTATCATCACACTGCCTACAAACAAACAAACAAACAAAGGTCAATATGTATTCCTTCATTACAATCAACCAAATAATAAAAAATATACAGTAAACAAATGACAATATAATTACCGGTATAATATCAAATATGATGCATATATATACAGTATAAAGGTATGTATATATATTTTTTTTTTTTGGGGGGGGGAGTGGGGATTATTTGATGTTGGACAAGTATAAATGAAAATAAAATGCTAGCCTAGAAGAGGTGAGGTGGATATGTTTTGTGGAGATGGTGATGCAGAACTCTCAGTGATTATGTTGTTGACCCTTGATACTTTTAATGGTGACACAAATATTTACTATACTGTATATGACCCAAGCTCTATCAATGATCTTAGTGGTCTGTTATACTGAGGGTTAATAATTCTGTCCTGATCTGAGGAACAATATGAATCTCAACCAACTGAAATGATTTGGGAGGAGTGGAATGAGAGGTTGGTTGAGATAATACATGTTGTATTATGGATCAGGACAGAATTATTGACCTCCCACCCACTCCTGTATAGTGACGTGTATAAATAATAAGGTGTGGGTCATCTAGTGAGGCAGAAGAGAAGCTACGGTACCAACATCACCACCAAGTTTCACTGTCTCATCTACTGTGACACATTTACAAAACTAAGTCAAACACACCAACTACAATACTAACAAGGTGAAATTCTCATCTCCACTGGTTTACTTATTCATATGGCTGCAATTTATACTAAAAAAAAATCTCTAACCTGTTGGTGGCATACAGTATCTCTTGTTGTCCAAGGAAACGCAAGTCACAAGTAGATTTTGGGTAGTGACACAGACGACCTCCAAAATGCTTTACAAACTGCTCGGCATCCTCAAACTCAGCCACCTGGAAGGCATGGTGGCATAGATTAGTTTAATGTATTATTTCTTTCTTATTAATAGAAAAAAGAAAAGTTTCACATCACATTGCTAAGGTAAAACACGAAATTATGTACAGTTGTAAACAATATTTTCTGCCCTTCATTCCAACATCCACCCTTACAACCTTCAGGACCTTAAAATATGATATTGGTTATGGTAGAGATAATAAAGGGAATAATCTAACTACCTGTACTATTAAAGATAAATATGGCCGTGATGTGATTGAGTGACAAGGCCTGATAGAACAATACAATTTTGCCCTATATTAAATGTTGTATCTAAACTGAAATATGTACTGTACATATATTTAGTGTGCTTGAACAAAAAATCCACAATACAATAACAACAAAATCAACAATAACCACAATTTAACAATAACCACAAAATCCACAATAATCACAATTTAACAATAACCACAAAATCCACAATAATCACAAAAAATCCACAAAATCCACAAAAAAAAATCCACAAAATATACACTATATCCACAAAATCCACAAAAAAATCCACAAAATATACACAATATCCACAAAAATTCCACAAAATCAACAAAAATATCCACAAACTTGCAAAGTGCATTGATGAGTTGTGCGTGGAGGAATAAAGCGGTGTTGGCTTGGTCTCCTGCAGCTGCCATCCCTGTACAGTACGGTACAGTACAGTATGATTATGTAAGGAATAAACTGTGGCTGTCTGGGCTGGCTGGTACTGGACCTTAACTCATCAATTCCATCATTGTGTATTCCTTCACGATCTGGTGGTGGTTGGAGAGTTTTAATTAAGGGGGTGTGGGAATAGGGGGACAGGCTCAGGGGGGGGGGGGGATAGGGGAACAGGCTCGGGGGGGGGGGGGGGGTTAAGGGGGTGCAGGAATAGGGGGGCAGGCTTTCTACCCCCCCTACAAGCCTGTCCTAATTACTCCCACACCCCCTTAATAATAATAATGGTTAAACTAGATAATTATGTAGTGTATATCTTTAATACATACATACAGGAGATTGATACTGTATTTACCAAACCTTACTTACTTACCTGTCGTGTCCTACAATGGATGGTAACATTGAAGATATGAAGGTCCAAGACATCATCATTACACACAACACAGTCATAGTTGATGTATGTTATGTTACTGACTCTGGATGTGACGGCAAGCTCCAACACCTAACTATATTCCTCGGCCGATACCTTAAAATAATAATAATATTTATTGATGATGAGGACATGTACAGCCGACAGCACAAATTCGCGTCCATCTCATGTACTTAATAATGCTAATATGACCAGATAGTTGCATTCTGAACCAGTAACCATCCTAAAAACATGTGTATTTACCACATGTGAAATATATCTATCATCTCTGCATTCAAATTATGTTACAACATCAATATAGCTCATACATACATAAAGGTATATATATTATTATTTTCAGAGTCACACCAACACTGTCTGAAACACATATGTATATACCTGTACGGTATATAAGTACACCAGGGATCAGCTCTTACTCCACTACTCTTCATCACAGTACTGTAATGGACGAGGCTACTAAATTGGCAAGAGGAAATGGTCCGTGGGAACTGCTCTATGCCGATGATCTAGTCTTGACAGCAGAATCAAAGGAAGAAGTAACAAATATGTTTAACAGGTGGAAGGAAACGATGGAACAGAGGGGGCTGAAAATAAACATGGAAAAGACAAAAATGATGGTGACTGGAAACAAGGCTCGAAAATTAATCCAGTCAGGAAGATGGCCATGTGGATGTTGTGGAAGAGGAGTGGGAACAAACTCAGTGCTGTGTACTGAGTGTAATAAATGGTGTCACCAACGATGCTCGGGTTTGATAATTCTCCGAGGTGTGCGGAACTTTGTATGTCCTAGATGTGTGAGGAAGGAGATGGGTAGTGATAGTGATGGTGATGAAGAGGATGCCGGGTTGATGGTAAATGGAGGCGTGTTAGAGGAAGTGCAACAGTTCTGCTACTTGGGAGATGTGTTGGACTGTGAAGCAGGAGTGGAAAGAGCAGTAAGAGTGAGAGTAGCAACTGCATGAGGAAGATGGCGAGATATAGCCAGTTTATTGGTGAACTGCAGCATAGGGCTGAGGACCAGATGAAGGACATCGGAAGCCTGTGTGAGACCTGCTCTTATGTATGGAACAGAAACATGGGCATTGACAAACAGACTGATGGAGGTTATACGCAGCTGTGACCGTAGAATGATGAGATACATAGCAGGAATAAGGTGGCAAGATGGGAGGTCTAGCAGTGAAGTGGCAGAGATGTGTGGGGTTGAAGACCTTTCTGTTAGGTTGAGGCAGAGAAGACTGAGATGGTTTGGACATGTGAGAAGAGTGGAGGGGGGGGTGTTGAGTGAGGTGGAGGAGGTGAGAGTCGAGGGTCGGCGACCGGTGGGAAGGCCCAAGAAAAAGTGGAAAACGTGTGTAATGGAAGATATGAATATAATGGGAATAGAAGAACATATGGTACAAGATAGACAGATGTGGAGAACAGTCATCGCCCGTCCAACCCCATCCTAAATGGGAAAATACGGACGTTAAACGAAAATGATGATGATGATGAGTGACGACACAGATTACAAGTAGTGTAGGAGTTACAAAAGAGATCACACGTTACAGTGGGATTACACCAAGGGTCGTCTTTAAGCCACTATCTATTCCATCTTATCATGGAAACCCACGGCGTAGCCGTGGCTGGCGAAGCCAGTGCTTGTTAAAATAAATATTTAAATAATGGTTCGCATATTATACTTTTTTATATGCAATGCATAGAATAATGCAAAAAAATTGTGTGTAACTAAAATTTATGGAAAAGACATGCCAACTTCTACCGCCTTAGGCCTAATATCGTTTTCGGACCAAAGAAGCCGTATTTATTTCATCTCGATAAGTTTTATTATGATTGCAATATTTATGTGATGTTCTATAACATACATTGAATCATATTTTCATTGCAGAGGGATAATACCAGGTCTGTATAAGAAGAAAATCCGTGAAATGTAGAGAAATACTACTACGACTTGCAGGTAACATGTCGGGAGTTTACCAAACCTCCAAAAGATATTAATTATATTTCGTCGAATATTATTTATAAGGGCCTGGTATTATTATTCTGCATTGAAAATATGATTGAAAGTATGCTATAGAACATCACATAAATATTGTAATCATAATAAAATTTATTAATATGAAATAAATAAGGCTTCTTTGGTGGGAAAACCATATTAGGCTTGCAGTCCCTCTGAAGTTCACCGCCATTTGACAACACAAATTAAAATTGTTTTTATCAGTATTCATTGTACTTTACTGAGATCACACACTAAATACTTTGTTGAACAAAATTATATTTTATATCTCTGGTGTAAGTTACTGCAAAGTCAAATACACTCTGTTGTTCATTATTCTGCCATGTTACCTCTCCTATGCAACCTAAATTGTCATTTAACATTATCAAATTGTACTTTTCGATCCACTCAAATATTATTCGCTCATTTCTCTTTATAATTTGATTACCTCTGTACTCTGTCACGCAGTGTATTGCATTATTTATGCCTTGGTGGGAAGTGGAAGAGACTAAGTTCATTATTTCTATGGGATACACACACACACTTTGGGATGCTTATGACAAAATCTTAAACCACTAACATAATAATACCCTGACCCAGTTTTAGCTAAGACGAGAGTTGTGACGAGACATAAGGACTTAGGACTAATTCTCAGGGATTTAGGTCTTTTATCGGCCATCTTGAGGCTTAGGAGAGAATCATAGCGCTAAATTGAAGACTTAGTAATAATTAGTGCTTTATAAGTACCGGCCCTGAGAAAGAAGGTGTTGACAGGTGACAAGTACGTGTACGTGGATAGAACAGAATGGAAGCGTCTAGTACAGAAAACACACCCACCATATATATATATATATATATATATATACTGTATTCGTATAATATAATTATTATCTATCCAGGATCTATACAATAAAGTTTGCTCAGTAGACTATGTCACATTATACAACACACTCATCTATGTAAATATTATGATACACACATACACCTACCGGTATATAATTGTAATTATTACTCACCTTGTAAAAGTTGACATAAACTTTGTTGTTGTTGTCAAGAGAACTGGTTGTCATGTTGTCTGACAAGTTGATAGAGAAGAGCAACACCTTGACCAGCCTGTATCCTTAACTCAACATTATTATGTTCAAGTAAGTCAGAAAACTCTTCAAGTAAACTGTTGGAAACAAATAATAAACATTACTTAATTATATATACAAGTATGTCAAATAAAACTCGAACCAAATTGTTAAAATAAATAATAGTAATTAGTACACACACACACACACACACACATATCATTATGTCCAAGTAAGTCCAACAACTCTTGGATCAAACTGTTATAATGAAACAATAATAATTACTACACAGAGAAACACACACACACCATGTAGATTGGATAACATAGAGAGAGAGAGAGAGAGAGAGACAATAGTATTTAGTACAGAGAGAGAGAGAGAAACACACACACACCATATACTGTAGATTTGATAGCATAGAGAGAGTGATAATAAATGGCTCTGAGAAAAGAGAAAGAACATGAATATTGTTCAGTTTATTATTATATAAAGAATTATAGGGCTAGATAAATATATATAATGATAATGCATACTTTTGAGCCATAGTATAATGAATTATAACACTATATAATAATAATAATAATAATAATAATAATACTAATACTGTTACATACCTTGGAGACATACCGGTAGTATACAGAGTGTTTGGAGTGAGAACACACATCAATAAACAATAACTATTTAGAGCAGCTGTGTGTAATGATGTTATTGATGATGATTGTAGGTTGGAGAAAGTATCACCAGTAGTATTCTGTGGAAAAAGATGTAATATATAGTTATATACATATAATGTTAATATAAAAATGAAAAGTGTATAATGATATTAATAATGATGATTGTACGTTGGAGAAGTTACCAGTAGTACTCTGTGGAAACTTATAATATATATATATATATATTTTATTGTCGTTAATATAAACATGAAAAGTTTCCATCAAAATGGTCACTTTTGCAGTGAATTATTCACTAACAAAAATAGCTTTTTTTTTTTATTAATATTGAATGTATTAAAACACCCGTCTGTCATCATAGATAAAACATGTGTAAAATCTAGACAAAATTGTGATAAAACTTTTATTTAAACTTGTTATGACGGTAAAGAAATCAGGTTTTGAGAGTAAATATTATGTTATCTATTATATATTTATAAAATATATAATTGAACTTACCTTTGTGAGAGAACTTTTATAAACAGTACGCAATGTGTCCATAACTTCCTTGACCACTTCTAAATCTTGACAAATGATGAATGTACAAACAGACAATGTGTTGGTACATTGTTGACGAAGGCAAGGTGTTGTAGAAGAATCCATAAGTATTATAACAAGTAATGGTCTTAACATGTCATATATCTGAAACATTATAATAATATATTGTTAATTATTATATTATATTATTAATTAGACGTGAAGGCAAGGTGTTGTAGAAGAATCCATAAGTATTATAACAAGTAATGGTCTTAACATGTCATATATCTGAAACATTATAATAATATATTGTTAATTATTATATTATATTATTAATTAGACGTGAAGGCAAGGTGTTGTAGAAGAATCCATAAGTATTATAACAAGTAATGGTCTTAACATGTCATATATCTGAAACATTATAATAATATATTGTTAATTATTATATTATATTATTAATTAGACGTGAAGGCAAGGTGTTGTAGAAGAATCCATAAGTATTATAACAAGTAATGGTCTTAACATGTCATATATCTGAAACATTATAATAATATATTGTTAATTATTATATTATATTATTAATTAGACGTGAAGGCAAGGTGTTGTAGAAGAATCCATAAGTATTATAACAAGTAATGGTCTTAACATGTCATATATCTGAAACATTATAATAATATATTGTTAATTATTATATTATATTATTAATTAGACGTGAAGGCAAGGTGTTGTAGAAGAATCCATAAGTATTATAACAAGTAATGGTCTTAACATGTCATATATCTGAAACATTATAATAATATATTGTTAATTATTATATTATATTATTAATTAGACGTGAAGGCAAGGTGTTGTAGAAGAATCCATAAGTATTATAACAAGTAATGGTCTTAACATGTCATATATCTGAAACATTATAATAATATATTGTTAATTATTATATTACCATATATTATTAATTAGACGTGAAGGCAAGGTGTTGTAGAAGAATCCATAAGTATTATAACAAGTAATGGTCTTAACATGTCATATATCTGAAACATTATAATAATATATTGTTAATTATTATATTACCATATATTATTAATTAGACGTGAAGGCAAGGTGTTGTAGAAGAATCCATAAGTATTATAACAAGTAATGGTCTTAACATGTCATATATCTGAAACATTATAATAATATATTGTTAATTATTATATTATAATATTAATTAGACGTGAAGGCAAGGTGTTGTAGAAGAATCCATAAGTATTATAACAAGTAATGGTCTTAACATGTCATATATCTGAAACATTATAATAATATATTGTTAATTATTATATTATATTATTAATTAGACGTGAAGGCAAGGTGTTGTAGAAGAATCCATAAGTATTATAACAAGTAATGGTCTTAACATGTCATATATCTGAAACATTATAATAATATATTGTTAATTATTATATTATATTATTAATTAGACGTGAAGGCAAGGTGTTGTAGAAGAATCCATAAGTATTATAACAAGTAATGGTCTTAACATGTCATATATCTGAAACATTATAATAATATATTGTTAATTATTATATTATATTATTAATTAGACGTGAAGGCAAGGTGTTGTAGAAGAATCCATAAGTATTATAACAAGTAATGGTCTTAACATGTCATATATCTGAAACATTATAATAATATATTGTTAATTATTATATTATATTATTAATTAGACGTGAAGGCAAGGTGTTGTAGAAGATTCCATAAGTATTATAACAAGTAATGGTCTTAACATGTCATATATCTGAAACATTATAATAATATATTGTTAATTATTATATTATATTATTAATTAGACGTGAAGGCAAGGTGTTGTAGAAGAATCCATAAGTATTATAACAAGTAATGGTCTTAACATGTCATATATCTGAAACATTATAATAATATATTGTTAATTATTATATTATATTATTAATTAGACGTGAAGGCAAGGTGTTGTAGAAGAATCCATAAGTATTATAACAAGTAATGGTCTTAACATGTCATATATCTGAAACATTATTATACTATATTATTTTATTAATTATTATAATATTAGGGCCTATGTTATTAATAAGTAATGGATTCAATATGTTATATATGTGAAATATCATTCATTATATTATCTTATTAATTGGACTCAGAACACACTGATACTTTGTAATCGTCACAATAATAAGGTTATAATTTATACAACATATATACATAGCCTAATAAGTTATAAATATAATATACATGACAATTAATAATAGATTATCAAACTTATAGAGCTTATTCACTATTATTATGTCTAATAAAATCATTACAATATAACCTGTTGAGCTTCTTGTACTTGACACAATGATATTACAAGTATACATGTATATACGGTAATACAAGTGTATATTAATTATAAGTATACAAGTACTGTTTATATAATACAAGTATATATTAATAGTCTTATTACCTGTTCACCTTCTTGTACTTGACACAATGATATTATAAGTATACAAGACAAACGAGCTGCTTCAATTTGTTCCTTGGTGTGACTTTTTCTTCAAGGAGCGTTCCACTAAATGACTTAAAGTTTCATGTTGACTTAATAAGAAATCCAACATCACTCTGTTGATACAAAAAATATTAATTAATAACATTAATATATTGGTGTTAAATTATTGTTATACATACATATTAATTAATGAATAAATAAACAATATTAATATATATATATATTATACATGTTTATATATAGAATATTAATGAATCAATAAATACCAATAATATACAGTTTAAATTATTGTTATACATATACTAATAATGGATATATAAACAACATTAACATATATATAACTATATAGTGTTAAATTACTACATTTTCTTCCCGGCAGCGGCAATATTCTACACCCATCACCAGCAAAGCATACACACAAACAAAATCACACCTCCATGTCCTCCACGCCACACCGCAGCTGTCATCCTCTGCCTGGCCTACCATCCACCACGCTCAATACAGTGGCCTACAACTCATTGACCATATCATCACCACTACCGACACCTTGAAAACCAGATTACCCTCCAGCAGGTTGATTATATGTGGTGATTTCAACGAACTTGATATGGGAGACATAACTGATCACCTTAATCTCCGCCAAATAGTAGACTTCCCCCACTCATGGCCAGAACACCCTAGATCTAATCCTGACTGATATGTCGGACCTGTACCTCCCTCCCCAGCCACTACCCCCCATGGGACGTAGCCCTCACTTATCTGTACTATGGTCTCCCACCCCCACCACCTCCCTACCCCAAGTGTGCACTACCACTACCTACCGACCACTCACAGATTCTTCACTACGACAGTTCGGACAGTGGATTACGAGATACCCATGGATGGAGGTTATAACACCAGAAGATGTCAACACCAAGTGGAAGAATTATCATTCATCAGTCATGGAAGCCTATCACCACTTCTTCCCATCCAAAACATCCACAAGACATCCATCTGATCTCCCTTGGATTACCCCCAGAATCAAGAGACTCCTAGAACATCGTAATCAGGCCTTCTATACCAACACAACCCTCTACCGACAGCTGAGGAACCAAGTAATAAGAGAAATTCGTGAGGCCAAGCTGTCATACTACCCCACCAAGATTCACCATCTCCTCCAAAGTAATACGAGCCAGTGGTACATAAAGATTAGAGACATCTGTGGTCAGGGTAAGAAACTAAACCCTATTAATTGTCTCACTGATGTGTCAGCAGAGGAGGCAGCAGAAAGGATTAACACCCATTTTGCCACAATCTGTCAAAGCTTTCCTCCACTTAACCTCTCTCTCCTCCCAGCTTACCTTCCCCAATCATCCCCCCCCTCCCACTGTCGAAACATTTCAAGTTGCCAAAAAGCTTCTCAGCCCCAAATAAAAAAGATCAACCACCCCTATTGACTTGCCTCTCAAAATTTATAAGGAATTTTCCCCAGAATTAGCAGTACCCATCACCTCAATAATCAATGCCTCCATCAAACAAAGTAAATGCCCAACTGAATGGAAAACAGCCTATATAACACCAATCCCCAAGGTACCTAACCCTCTCACACTTAATGATCTCAGACCAATTGCCATCACTCCCATCCCTAGTCTCATTTGTGAAGATTTCATCTTCAGCTGGCCCGGCCTATAGCACCATCTGTGACAAAATTGATAAGAAGCAATATGGCAACATGAAATCAACCTCCACCACTCATTGTCTTGTCAGTTTGCTTGATTTTATCCATCAGAATCTTGACAAACGCAAAATTTCTCTAGCTCTTACCTTCATTGACTTTAGGAAAGCTTTCGACTTAGTTGACCACACCACCGTCATTAAAAAGGCAATACACCTGGACTTCCCTGACCACCTAATCTCGTGGCTGTGTGACTTCCTGAGTGAGCGCCGACAGGTCACACGGTACCAGAACACCACCTCCACCTCCACCCACCAACACCAGACCTGTGGAATCCCGCAAGGCACAAAACTAGCACCTCTATGTTTCCTCATGCTAATAAATGACGCTCTCATGGACACACCACGTCACTGGAAATACGTAGATGACTGCACTATAGGGATCACCATCAACAACGACTCTCCAAACTACAGCCCTCTACAAAACATCCTTGACAGCCTCCAAAATTGGACAAGGGAGAATCATGTCACCATCAACCCAAGGTCTATACAGTATAGACCTTGCATCAACCAAAACAAGACGGTGGTGATGCATGTCTGTACAGCCACAACTCCAGTCCCATCACCAGTTGTTACAATTGGCTCCCACTCACTTCATGTGGTGGAGTCAATCAAACTACTTGGTGTCACCATCAACAACAAACTATAGACTGGAAGCTGCACACCACCAACACCATCCAGGCATCCACCTACAGGCTGTACATGCTCAAAACAATGAAATCCCTGGGTGCCTTACATCAACAACTGAGGGATATTTACACCACCTTCATCCTCCCTAAATTGACATATGGTTCGCCTGCTTTTTCATCTGCATTAAACACCACACAGATGTGCCGGCTGGAACGTGTACAAAAAAGAGCATGTAGGATTATCTTGGGACCAGCCTATACCAGCTATCAACAGGCGCTAATCTCCCTAAACCTTCCCTCACTAAAGGAAAAGTACCGCCGTGACCTGACCAAGTTTGGTGAGAGGTTATTGTCACAACCTCGCCATCGCCTGTTCCTACCCCCGGCCCTCCCCCCTCCATCAAGGCCCACCCGTCGCTATAACAAACTAAAACCCATAAGGACAAGAACTGACAGGTACAAGAACAGCTCAATACCTGCTATTGTTAATATCATTAACAATAAATAATTATTCCCATATGTACATACCTGTAGAATTTTATGTCATAACACACATTACCACTTTTTTTTAACATTGTCTCACCCATGTATATTTTCAGCTCCAGGGCTGCACTAGGTGAAATAAACCGTTTATTATTATTATTATTATTATTTATTACAAAGAGAGGGAGAGAGAGAGAGAGAGGTTGGTCAGTTACACCATCCCCCCCTATCCCCGATGACACCCGTCCCCCCCCCCCTAGTCCTACTACCACCCCCACCCCATCCATACCCACCTTCACCCCAGTATGTATGCATGTGTGTGTGGTGATTCCCTTGTTATATAATCGAGTGAGTGATTAAGTGAGGTGTTAAAATAGATTAGAATAGGTTAAATTAGGTGTGAAGTACGGTTAGATTAAGTTGTGTTGTTTGGTTATTTTTCCTTTGAGTAGGGTTAATTTAAGGTATGGTGTGAACTGTGTCCTAAAAGAGGCAAATTCACAGGGACACTTTGGTGGTGTTACGTGAGTCTGGCCCCTAATGTGGGGCCCCACGGCCTAAAGGACCCCAGAACAACCCAAGTCCCAAAGCGGACTGAGAGCGGACTGTCTCTTATGTTGGGTATATTTAGTAAACTTTCACTCTAAAGGAACACGTGAAGCCATAGTTAAGACCAAGGTATATACATCTACGCCTATATATACCTTGGTTAAGACTACATGAGCAAATTCTCACTTGTCGGACAGGAAGTGAAGGAGTGTGTTGTCACGTGTGTCCCCAACAGGGAGCTCCGTGAGTCGTTCCTTAGCACCTTGGATGACGAGTTGTAAGCTATAATATAGTCTGTTTTACCCTACTATTGGTTATGTGTTAACACTGGGATAGTAGTGCTGTATAGTACGTGAACACCTTGTATTACAAGTTGTAGGCTAGTCTGTTTTACCCTACTATTGGTTATGTGTCACCACTGGGATAGCAGTGCTGTATAGTACGAGAGGAACTGCAGCGGATGAATGTGTTGGTGTGAGTGTTTGGTAGAATAAATGTGAAATTAGGTATAGATTGCCGACACATACATCTGTGTTTACAGCAGAACTTTTTGCAATAAACAAAGCCATAGACTATGCAGTAAATTCTAGTTATAATTCAATTGCCCTTCAGGCAATTTTCTCGTGTCAAACCGTTTCTAATGAAATCCAGGGTCGCATCATTAATAAGTTGCACTTATACAACAAGTCCTTCCTCTGTTCTGGGTGTCCGAACATTGTCGTATTTATGGCAATGAACGGACAGACTTACTTGAAATTGGCGGTGAACCTCGAGGGGACTTGGGACGTCCCTCGTGATCTACAGTCATGTCTATCTCTCGGAAAGAAATCAATTTATCTTCTGTGGCAAAGTCAGTGGACCAGACTTAATGGTAAAATTAACAAGAAAAAATTACGAACTGTATAAATTATATTATAAGGTTATATTATATTATATTATATTATATTATATTATATTATAAGGTTCTTATAGAAGAAATAATCCCTCTGGGCTTGGTGTTTCTATTCACTGATTAACTTATCAGTTAATTAAGTATACAATAATTTATAAAGCTATGTAAAAGAATATAAAAGCTTGAAAGAAAGCTATAGTAAGTGTTGGAACTGTGCTAAACGAGTTGTTATTTGGGCTCCAATGTTGTCTTTTGACTTATTTGCCCAAAGTGGCCTCCTCTGGGTATCTCTTGGGAACCTGTGCATTGTTTTGTCCATTTCTGGTCGCGTTGAACAACCCTATGCTGTACAAAAAGACATATTTTACTCAAGATCTAGAATACCAGGTCTGCTCATCGCGCATATCGGGTCGGGCTGGTATACGTCGATTGGCCCCCAAACTGAGGCTTCCCAAGTTTGTCAAATATGGGACGGGATAGTAGTCTCTATGATCGGGGTACATACGGGTCAATATTAGCGGCCTCTCGCATTTCAGTGGCAAAATTGCCTTACTTTCTTGTCAAAATTCATGGCTTAGACTTTGAGTCTTGACACAAATGGTGATAATTTATTGTCTGTGTCTTGTTGTTGTGTGTCAAAGTGTGGTGGAATCTTCCCTTCCTTCCTTGACACAGATAAATGTCTGTGTCTTTTTGCAGTGTTATTGTTGTAGTTCCCCAGAGTGTCTGGCCGAGCACTCCCGAGTTGGGTTGACCGAAGCCGCGCAGATTCTCGGACCCCCAAAAGAGAGCCAGGGAGATAGTGAGATCTGTTCGTCGAAGGCAACATAAGATGGTATAACTGACTCACGATAATGTACCCCGAACCAATGAACACATCAACAGTATACCTTCCCTTGTTGTACCACCCAATCCGGCGATCTCGCCAGCTGCCCAAAAGGAATGAGAAATATAGTCATTTATTGTCAATATTTAACAATAAATATTGATCGTGTGAGGGCGAAATTGATGGTATTGACAATACAAAATATTGACGGGTTTGGAAATATTTCTGATATTGATAATATATATTGACGGTGTGAGGCGATTATTGTCAATACTGATTCCAGTGTTAACGGTCAGTGTCACTCAAACTCAGTGACTGTCAGTCTAATGAGAGACAGACAGATTAGGCTAAGGTGTGGTAGAGGATGACAAACTCCTTATTTCTGGATAAAACCAGTCCTCACCAGGGAAAGTTGATGGAGAGGTGGGACAGCAAGCACGAAGGAACCGGAGGGACAGTTGTAAAACTGAAAATGATTGGCTGGGGCCGAAGGGGCGCCAAAACCATTAAAATATTGCCCACATCACCGCAGGAAATAATTCCCTTACGAGGTGTTGCTTTGTGTGTGGTCTAATGTTCCCTTCTTCCTCCGAGTATGTATTAATCCCAGGACTGTCTTGCCATGTACAAGGCTAAAGAAATAATTAATATTCACGTAACCCTGCTGGCCTTGTTACTATGGTAACCTCCACGACCGTGTTCCTCTTCTTCACACTAAACTTAACCTCGGACCCATTTATACTTGAACCATTTTACCAAGCATACAGACAGAGTAGTGGTGTGTGTGACAAGGATATGGTGATGGTGATGGTGGCAGGCATGGTGAGTGACAAGGATAGGGTGATGGTGATGGTGGCAGGCATGGTGAGTGACAAGGATAGGGTGATGGTGATGGTGGCAGGCATGGTGAGTGACAAGGATATGGTGATGGTGATGGTGATGGTGTGTGACAAGGATATGGTGATGGTGATGGTGATGGTGTGTGACAAGGATATGGTGATGGTGGCAGGCATGGTGAGTGACAAGGATATGGTGATGGTGGTGGTGGCAGGCATGGTGAGTGACAAGGATATGGTGATGGTGATGGTGATGGTGTGTGACAAGGATATGGTGATGGTGATGGTGTGTGACAAGGATATGGTGATGGTGATGGTGTGTGACAAGGATATGGTGATGGTGATGGTGTGTGACAAGGATATGGTGATGGTGATGGTGGCAGGCATGGTGTGTGACAAGGATATGGTGATGGTGATGGTGGCAGGCATGGTGAGTGACAAGGATATGGTGATGGTGATGGTGGCAGGCATGGTGAGTGACAAGGATATGGTGATGGTGATGGTGATGGTGAGTGACAAGGATATGGTGATGGTGATGGTGGCAGGCATGGTGAGTGACAAGGATATGGTGATGGTGATGGTGATGGTGAGTGACAAGGATATGGTGATGGTGATGGTGATGGTGAGTGACAAGGATAGGGTGATGGTGATGGTGATGGTGAGTGACAAGGATAGGGTGATGGTGATGGTGGCAGGCATGGTGAGTGACAAGGATATGGTGATGGTGATGGTGATGGTGAGTGACAAGGATATGGTGATGGTGATGGTGGCAGGCATGGTGAGTGACAAGGATATGGTGATGGTGATGGTGGCAGGCATGGTGTGTGACAAGGATATGGTGATGGTGATGGTGATGGTGTGTGACAAGGATATGGTGATGGTGGTGGTGGCAGGCATGGTGAGTGACAAGGATATGGTGATGGTGGTGGTGGCAGGCATGGTGAGTGACAAGGATATGGTGATGGTGGTGGTGGCAGGCATGGTGAGTGACAAGGATATGGTGATGGTGATGGTGGCAGGCATGGTGAGTGACAAGGATATGGTGATGGTGATGGTGGCAGGCATGGTGAGTGACAAGGATATGGTGATGGTGGTGGTGGCAGGCATGGTGAGTGACAAGGATATGGTGATGGTGGTGGTGGCAGGCATGGTGAGTGACAAGGATATGGTGATGGTGATGGTGGCAGGCATGGTGAGTGACAAGGATATGGTGATGGTGATGGTGGCAGGCATGGTGAGTGACAAGGATATGGTGATGGTGATGGTGGCAGGCATGGTGAGTGACAAGGATATGGTGATGGTGATGGTGGCAGGCATGGTGAGTGACAAGGATATGGTGATGGTGGTGGTGGCAGGCATGGTGTGTGACAAGGATATGGTGATGGTGATGGTGGCAGGTATGGTGTGTGACAAGGGTATGGTGGTAGCAGGTATGGTGTGTGACAGGGGTATGGTGGTAGCAGGTATGGTGTGTGACAGGGGTATGGTGGTAGCAGGTATGGTGTGTGACAAGGGTATGGTGGTAGCAGGTATGGTGTGTGGCAAGGGTATGGTGGTAGCATGTATGGTGTGTGACAAGGATATGGTGGTAGCAGGCATGGTGTGTGACAAGGGTATGGTGGCTGGTAGATGTGGTATTGCTCTGCCACGTGTTATAACATAACCAATAATGTTTAAGTATTATTATGACGTGTTATATCCACAACCAATCAGCAATATGCTACAAAGTCTCTAGCCTCCCCCTGTCCCCCACTCTGATATTCCTCCCGGTTACTTATAAATTATCTTCAGTAGCAAAGTGTTCTCTACCTTTTCACACAGTATATGTGTATTAATATCGATCTTTAAGAATAAATGTAATGTGTAGTGTTGTAGTAACTATAGAGGTATATAGTTATCAGTTACATCATAAAGTTGTGGGAAAGAGTAGTGGAAGCAAAGCTATAAGAAGAGAAGTGACGCTTTGTGAAAAACAATATGGCTATAATTATGTGAGGAAAGGTCTCCTCAAAATAGGCTTCATTGTTAACGTTATTTACGCTAACATATCCTACAAAATTGCGCTTATTTTAGGGTACCGTCACATCTCCTACACGGATAAGGCGTATCTCTTACTCACAAAAATCTATACTGTCACATTTCCGACTCATATAGACTACAGTGTATTTCCTACACACAAAGACTAAAGCCTAGGTCACACTTCCCACACAAGGTCCTGTTGTGAGGCCAGCTGTGCTGTCCCATAACCATAATTAAGCCGTCTTCTATTTATGCCACTCAACAATAAAATTGCCAAATATCTAATTTTTAATTATTTCTTTTTGTAATTCTAATTATTAAATTAAAAAATAAAGAATCTTATTGACTGTTCATTGCTTTAATAATATTATTCTATGTAAAAGATATGCTACGTACTGTTTTTTTGTGTAGGAGATGCGCCGTATCACTATAGATATATATATGTATAGTATCGGCAAAAAAAGATGCAAACTGCCACCGACATCGACGCTACCTACGACATCGTGACATAAAATTATGGGAGATTTCATATAAAACAACAAAATATATTGTTCTGGTACTCACCAATTAGTACTTTGTCATTTCTCCTTTCATTTTAATAAAATCTTGCAGACGTCTAGGCATAGACCTCTAGCTAATTTTTCAAAATAGGATCTCTCCAGTCAGCAAGAAGGATACACATTATGGTTGTGGTATGTCTGACTGTCTGCCTGAATATTTCTTTAATTGTCACTTTTCCTTTCCTTAGTGCCAAAATACGGGCCCTTTCCTCCTTGCTATAATAGTTGTTGTAGCACCCATGGCAATGCACTAGGGTAAATCTAAAGGCCACCAGAATCACGGGGTAAAGATTCAGTTTGAAAACAATCTGGGCACAAAAAAAATCAGTGGACTGATTCCACCCAGGCAGACGTAACTAGTAAATTATGAAATGTGTCAGCCAGTGGCCGGCAGCAATAGGTTGTTAGGATACAGTTCTCTGCCAGACTTATGGTGAAAAATAGGTTTAAAAGATACTAAGGTTGTCTGTATTGTTAACTTCAGTTGTGACACCTCTTCCCTTCAATGTCGGTGGCAGTTAGCATCTTTTTTTGCCGATACTGTACTGTAGATGTGCCGCATACACCATTTTGGTATAGGAGATACGCTGGGTACTCCATTGTATGTGTAGGAGATGTGCCACATGCACTATTTTGACGTAGGAGATATGACAGCTGAAGTATGGAAGATATGACAGTATCCGGATTTTTAGAGCCAGGGTACAGGTAGATGTGGCTACGCCCCGTACCCAGCCACAGAGGGAGGGAGATGGGGGTAATTCCCAAATACTGCAGCTGTTATTTTACAAGTGAGGGTGTTTTGGGTTGTTCGGTGTCCTTATAGTTAGTGCCTGAAACATGATTTAGAAGAGTAAATATTCTCAGTCCCTCACCTGAAAGGATTCGATCTCCCGCCACCTCCCTGCCATTACCAACACCTAATAAGAGAAGCATTGTTGTATAATCATCATCAATATCACTCACTACCCTACATCCCTTTAATCAAGGGGTGGAAAGGACTCTAGCACCAGTGTAGAACTCTGTATAGGCAAGGGATGCAACTCCGAGGGAGTCATTGTTTGAGAGTGGGGTCCCAAACCCTCATTCGTATAGGGTATACCAATGTCACTTATAAAGACATAAGTGACATTGGGGTATACAAGGCTGACTGTAGTTACTGCATCAGCAGCACCAACACACGAATGGTGGGCGATGGGTACGGAATTTCCCTGCGCCAAAAGTTTCATATATAAATTATGTTATTGCAGTACTGTCACTTCCGATACCTTACAGGAGCATTGTTTTAATTATATACGTTACGTTATTGTGGTCCTGTCACAGCCAACACCTAAGAGGAACATTGTTATTTATACGTTACGTTACTCCAGTACTGTCACTGCCGATATATTATTGTTATAATTAATATATACGTCATGTTAATTTGGTATAGTTATTGCCGACACCTTAGAACTAAATAGAGAATTAATTATATCTACATACAATATGGTGTTATTACAGTAAGAAGTTACTATTATATGTGATATAACTGAATGTGTGACCAACTTTATAGAATTAGTGTGCCGTACTTTGTTTATAGTTATATCTATGGTTTTATCAAATGAAATAGATAGCATTTGTCATTTGCACCTCCTTGTCTAAATTGTCCTTCTCTAAATTATTTAATATAGATAGGATACCCTGATCGCTGATCAAGACAAGATCCCTATTCTTAATTAGTCATATAATAATTTAGCACAATATTACAGAATTACGTGTAACTTTAGTAAATAGTATGTCAGTTGATAATTGAATGTGTTATCTAAATCCGTGCCGGTATATCTCAAGCCTAATGCGGTAAAACTTGACAAAGGATAATGAACATATAATACTGTTGGGGGTTACAACAGACGTGACCGTGTGCACGACTCCTGTGCTACAACAACTAAAGGGGTTAAAAAGGAAAGAGAAAGTCAAATTTGATCAGTGCATGATGGTGTATAAAGTAACCCAGAAATACTATCCTGAGTGGCTGTTAAACTTACCATATGTATCACAGACAAAGGACCGCACAACTAGACAAAACACTGACCTATTTGTTCCAAGAGTAAAAACAAACAACGGTGCACGTTCATCTCTATAAGTAAGTGGACCAAGAACATGGAACAAACTCCCTTCCAAGATAAAAGAATGCTCGTCACTCACGACCTTCAAAAAAAGCATTAACAACCTTTGCTATACAAGGTGCATGGCTTGTGCTAAGAAACACTCAAACATCACATACAAGTACAGTATATTTCATTATGTCTTTTTTGTTCTCTCACGCTCACAATTTGTCTGTCTGTCATTGCTAACCTGTTTGTGTATATATATATATGTATAGTCCGTCTCTCTCTCTCTCTCTCTCTCTCTCTCTCTCTCTCTCTCTCTCTCTCTCTCTCTCTCTCTCCACACGTCTTCCTCCCACGCTCTTTTTCACAAACACACTCACACACACACACACCTCAACACAGAGCTTATAGCTACCCCCCCCCTTTTTTTTTTCACACGTCTTCCTCCCATCTCTCTCTCCACACGTCTTCCTCCCATCTCTCTCTCTCTCTCCACACGTCTTCCTCCCATCTCTCTCTCTCTCTCTCTCCACACGTCTTCCTCCCATCTCTCTCTCTCTCTCCCTCTCTCTCTCTCTCTCTCTCTCTCTCTCTCTCTCTCATTAACATATCTATCCTTGGCTTCACTCTGCTAATCCTTAACACTTGATCTCACTCTCCTATAAGTCTGTCTCTGGAAAGTTGAGGGTAGAATATCGTCTTTTTTACTCCAAAGTCAAAGTCAAAGGGCGAACGCACCTGACCTCTCTCGACCTGAGGGAATAGTGGCTGGCCAGAGACAATGACTCAGACATTGAATGAATGGGTGCAGCTGTATAGGCCTATATTCAGTTTGTCCCTTGCTTCAGTCACATCTGGATATCCATATTTGCATTTCATCAACTGCCTTACAACTAAGTTACAAGGTACGTACGTAATATCAGACAATGCGTGTGGTTGAAGAAATAACCAGAAATGCAGTGGCGAAAGTGACACCAGAAAATTGGCAAAAGTGTATGAAGCATATACGAGAAAAATAGAACCAGAACATATTAGAAATGACATTGTACGCCAACATCTGGTGGAAGAATTCATCATTAACGTGACGAATGATTCCAGCTGTGAAGAAGATGGGGATTAGATGAGAGAGAGAAAAAAAGAGAGAGAGAGAGAGATGAGAGAGAGATATACTAAAATATATACATAATTATATATATATATTAAATATATTAAAATATATTATATAAATATATTATATACATTAAATATAAAATATATTAAAATATATAAAAGATATATTAAAACTATTACAAATCAGATTGTCTTTTTATAATAATTTTATTATAGAAATCCTAAAACAACATGATTATGTTATCAGCATGAAACTGAACAACCTTCCCCACATTCCTACCTGACCACTCCCATCCTTCAACCCTCCTCAAACCCAGGCTAGGTACACACCTGACCTGACGGTGGTCAACCCCAGTTACTCCCCCCTCCCCCCCTTTACCTCCACACTGTCTTTCTCTGTTCTGGCGTGAGTCACGTATGTACAGTACTTCACTCATTTATTAAGACAATTTTCTTCCAATGTGACTATCTGCAAGAATATCCCAGGGTTAGTTTTATCTCTACAACCCAACCATAATTTTTCTATTTATTTTACTCTCTGCTAGATAAACGGATAAACAAAGGCTACATATTTCAGTGCAGTGTATGTGTGTATATGTGTGTGTGTGTGTGTAGGAAAGGAAAAGGATGGAGGCATGTTCAGACTCCCGAGGGAACCATTTAAATAATTAATCCTTCACACTGTCATTTGTGTTCCGATTTTGGCAAAGGTTTTCTTAAAATCTCTCCCTCAAGTTTCCTGAGACAGACTATATAATTATTTTTTTTATTATTATAGCCAATGCCCTCTGGAATATAAGGCCTATATAGAGGCCTATATATGGAATATAGAGCTCCAGTAAGGGCCCTCAAATGTTTTAAAACTACGGGTGTGAGCGTTCAAAGTCTGAGTCATCACCTGTTGGCTGTCAGTCAGGTCGCCGCGTCTCCCACTCACTAAATAACTTTTCTTTGTTATTCGTCATCTTTATACCGAATAAATATCATTGACTTAGTAAATAATTATGTATTAACGTCTTTTCCAATATCCGTATCCCTTACTCTTGGCTGATGTAAGTAATCTTGAAGTATAATGGAGGAAAATAAATGCTGAAAGACTTGGAGAGGATAACAAAGTTTATTCATACATATTTTAATACTGCTGATTAAAAAATACCCATGTTATTTTGTTAAGGTTTCCAATTTTCTTTTTTTAACAGTCTTTTTATTACAAATTTTGTCGTTGAATCTCGCACAATAATTATTTAATAATTAAGGCATTGGAGGATGAATATATTATCATTTTCTGGAGTTTTTCTATGTTGTGTCTCATTACACAGTCATTTACGGGCAAGAAGGCATCATTGTCAGTGAGGGTATTCAGTGAAATATCTGTGGCTAAATTCTTTTGACTGATGGATTTAATAAAATCAGGACAATGTACGAGTTTGTTCGAAAAAATCGAGTTTTTTGGGTCTCAGAAGCGATTTGTACTGTGCTAGAAAAATTTCAATTTTCAGGCAAAAAAAATGCTAAAACACGTTTTTTTGGCCCAAAAAGTCGATTTGTGCATGCATCTTCGATACCCGTTTATATCCCAAATTTAGCCTAAAAACACCGAAAAATCGAGTTTTTTGGGTCTCAGAAGCGATTTGTACTGTGCTAGAAAAATTTCAATTTTCAGGCAAAAAAATGCTAAAACACGTTTTTTTGGCCCAAAAAGTCGATTTGTGCATGCATCTTCGATACCCGTTTATATCCCAAATTTAGCCTAAAAACACCGAAAAATCGAGTTTTTTGTGTCTCAGAAGCGATTTGTACTGTGCTAGAAAAATTTCAATTCTCAGGCAAAAAAAATGCTAAAACACGTTTTTTTGGCCCAAAAAGTCGATTTGTGCATGCATCTTCGATACCCGTTTATATCCCAAATTTAGCCTAAAAACACCGAAAAATCGATTTTTTTGGGTCTCAGAAGCGATTTGTACTGTGCTAGAAAAAATTCAATTTTCAGGCAAAAAAAATGCTAAAACACGTTTTTTTGGCCCAAAAAGTCGATTTGTGCATGCATCTTCGATACCTGTTTACATCCCAAATTTAGCCTAAAAACACCGAAAAATCGATTTTTTTGGGTCTCAGAAGCGATTTGTACTGTGCTAGAAAATTTTAATTTTCAGGCAAAAAAAATGCTAAAACACGTTTTTTTGGCCCAAAAAGTCGATTTGTGCATGCATCTTCGATACCCGTTTATATCCCAAATTTAGCCTAAAAACACCGAAAAATCGAGTTTTTTGGGGCTCAGAAGCGATTTGTACATGTCTACACTGTTCTAGAAAAAAATCAATTTTCAGGCAAAAAAAATGCTAAAACACGTTTTTTTGGCCCAAAAAGTCGATTTGTGCATGCATCTTCGATACCCGTTTATATCCCAAATTTAGCCTAAAAACACCGAAAAATCGATTTTATTGGGTCTCAGAAGCGATTTGTACTGTGCTAGAAAAATTTCAATTTTCAGGCAAAAAAAATGCTAAAACACGTTTTTTTGGCCCAAAAAGTCGATTTGTGCATGCATCTTCGATACCCGTTTATATCCCAAATTTAGCCTAAAAACTCCGAAAAATCGATTTTTTTGGGTCTCAGAAGCGATTTGTACTGTGATAGAAAATTTTTAATTTTCAGGCAAAAAAAATGCTGAAACACGTTTTTTTGGCCCAAAAAGTCGATTTGTGCATGCATCTTCGATACCCGTTTATATCCCAAATTTAGCCTAAAAACACCAAAAAATTGAGTTTTTTGGGTCTCAGAAGCGATTTGTACTGTGCTAGAAAAATTTCAATTTTCAGGCAAAAAAAATGCTAAAACACGTTTTTTTGGCCCAAAAAGTCGATTTGTGCATGCATCTTCGATACCCGTTTATATCCCAAATTTAGCCTAAGAACACCGAAAAATCGAGTTTTTTGGGTCTCAGAAGCGATTTGTACTGTGCTAGAAAAACTTCTATTTTCAGGCAAAAAAAATGCTAAAACACGTTTTTTGGCCCAAAAAGTCGATTTGTGCATGCATCTTCGATACCCGTTTATATCCCAAATTTAGCCTAAAAACACCGAAAAATCGAGTTTTTTGGGTCTCAGAAGCGATTTGTACTGTGCTAGAAAAATTTCAATTTTCAGGCAAAAAAAATGCTAAAACACGTTTTTTTGGCCCAAAAAGTCGATTTGTGCATGCATCTTCGATACCCGTTTATATCCCAAATTTAGCCTAAAAACACCGAAAAATCGAGTTTTTTGGGTCTCAGAAGCGATTTGCATTGTGCTAGAAAAATTTCAATTTTCAGGCAAAAAAAATGCTAAAACACGTTTTTTTGGCCCAAAAAGTCGATTTGTGCATGCATCTTCGATACCCGTTTATATCCCAAATTTAGCCTAAAAAACACCGAAAAATCGATTTTTTTGGGTCTCAGAAGCGATTTGTACTGTGCTAGAAAAATTTCAATTTTCAGGCAAAAAAAATGCTAAAACACGTTTTTTTGGCCCAAAAAGTCGATTTGTGCATGCATCTTCGATACCCGTTTATATCCCAAATTTAGCCAAAAAACACCGAAAAATCGAGTTTTTTGGGTCTCAGAAGCGATTTGTACTGTGCTAGAAAAACTTCAATTTTCAGGCAAAAAAAATGCTAAAACACGTTTTTTTGGCCCAAAAAGTCGATTTGTGCATGCATCTTCGATACCCGTTTATATCCCAAATTTAGCCTAAAAACACCGAAAAATCGAGTTTTTTGGGTCTCAGAAGCGATTTGTACTGTGCTAGAAAAATTTCAATTTTCAGGCAAAAAAAATGCTAAAACACGTTTTTTGGCCCAAAAAGTCGATTTGTGCATGCATCTTCGATACCCGTTTATATCCCAAATTTAGCCTAAAAACACCGAAAAATCGAGTTTTTTGGGTCTCAGAAGCGATTTGTACTGTGCTAGAAAAATTTCAATTTTCAGGCAAAAAAAATGCTAAAACACGTTTTTTTGCCCCAAAAAGTCGATTTGTGCATGCATCTTCGATACCCGTTTATATCCCAAATTTAGCCTAAAAACACCGAAAAATCGAGTTTTTTGGGTCTCAGAAGCGATTTGCATTGTGCTAGAAAAATTTCAATTTTCAGGCAAAAAAAATGCTAAAACACGTTTTTTTGGCCCAAAAAGTCGATTTGTGCATGCATCTTCGATACCCGTTTATATCCCAAATTTAGCCTAAAAAACACCGAAAAATCGATTTTTTTGGGTCTCAGAAGCGATTTGTACTGTGCTAGAAAAAATTCAATTTTCAGGCAAAAAAAATGCTAAAACACGTTTTTTTGGCCCAAAAAGTCGATTTGTGCATGCATCTTCGATACCCGTTTATATCCCAAATTTAGCCTAAAAACACCGAAAAATGGAGTTTTTTGGGTCTCAGAAGCGATTTGTACTGTGCTAGAAAAATTTCAATTTTCAGGCAAAAAAAATGCTAAAACACGTTTTTTTGGCCCAAAAAGTCGATTTGTGCATGCATCTTCGATACCCGTTTATATCCCAAATTTAGCCTAAAAACACCTAAAAATCGAGTTTTTTGGGTCTCAGAAGCGATTTGTACTGTGCTCGAAAAATTTCAATTTTCAGGCAAAAAAAAAGGCTAAAACACGTTTTTTTGGCCCAAAAAGTCGATTTGTGCATGCATCTTCGATACCCGTTTATATCCCAAATTTAGCCTAAAAACACCGAAAAATCGATTTTTTGGGTCTCAGAAGCAATTTGTACTGTGCTAGAAAAATTTCAATTTTCAGGCAAAAAAAATGCTAAAACACGTTTTTTTGGCCCAAAAAGTCGATTTGTGCATGCATCTTCGATACCCGTTTATATCCCAAATTTAGCCTAAAAACACCGAAAAATCGATTTTTTTGGGTCTCAGAAGCGATTTGTACTGTGCTAGAAAAATTTCAATTTTCAGGCAAAAAAAATGCTAAAACACGTATTTTTGGCCCAAAAAGTCGATTTGTGCATGCATCTTCGAAACCCGTTTATATCCCAAATTTAGCCTAAAAACACCGAAAAATCGAGTTTTTTGGGTCTCAGAAGTGATTTGTACTGTGCTAGAAAAATGTCAATTTTCAGGCAAAAAAAATGCTAAAACACGTTTTTTTGGCCCAAAAAGTCGATTTGTGCATGCATCTTCGATACCCGTTTATATCCCAAATTTAGCCTAAAAACACCGAAAAATCGAGTTTTTTGGGTCTCAGAAGCGATTTGTACTGTGCTAGAAAAATTTCAATTTTCAGGCAAAAAAAATGCTAAAACACGTTTTTTTGGCCCAAAAAGTCGATTTGTGCATGCATCTTCGATACCCGTTTATATCCCAAATTTAGCCTAAAAACACCGAAAAATCGATTTTTTTGGGTCTCAGAAGCGATTTGTACTGTGCTAGAAAAAATTCAATTTTCAGGCAAAAAAAATGCTAAAACACGTTTTTTTGGCCCAAAAAGTCGATTTGTGCATGCATCTTCGATACCCGTTTATATCCCAAATTTAGCCTAAAAACACCGAAAAATCGAGTTTTTTGGGTCTCAGAAGCGATTTGTACTGTGCTAGAAAAATTTCAATTTTCAGGCCAAAAAAATGCTAAAACACGTTTTTTTGGCCCAAAAAGTCGATTTGTGCATGCATCTTCGAAACCCGTGTATATCCCAAATTTAGCCTAAAAACACCGAAAAATCGAGTTTTTTGGGTCTCAGAAGCGATTTGTACTGTGCTAGAAAAATTTCAATTTTCAGGCAAAGAAAATGCTAAAACACGTTTTTTTGGCCCAAAAAGTCGATTTGTGCATGCATCTTCGATACCCGTTTATATCCCAAATTTAGCCTAAAAACACCGAAAAATCGATTTTTTTGGGTCTCAGAAGCGATTTGTACTGTACTAGAAAAAAATCAATTTTCAGGCAAAAAAAATGCTAAAACACGTTTTTTTGGCCCAAAAAGTCGATTTGTGCATGCATCTTCGATACCCGTTTATATCCCAAATTTAGCCTAAAAACACCGAAAAATCGATTTTTTTGGGTCTCAGAAGCGATTTGTACTGTGCTAGAAAAATTTCAATTTTCAAGCAAAAAAAATGCTAAAACACGTTTTTTTGGACCAAAAAGTCGATTTGTGCATGCATCTTCGATACCCGTTTATATCCCAAATTTAGCCTAAAAACACCGAAAAATCGAGTTTTTTGGGTCTCAGAAGCGATTTGTACATGTCTACACTGTTCTAGAAAAAAATCAATTTTCAGGCAAAAAAAATGCTAAAACACGTTTTTTTGGCCCAAAAAGTCGATTTGTGCATGCATCTTCGATACCCGTTTATATCCCAAATTTAGCCTAAAAACACCGAAAAATTGAGTTTTTTGGGTCTCAGAAGCGATTTGTACATGTCTACACTATTCTAGAAAAATTTCAATTTTCAGGCAAAAAAAATGCTAAAACACGTTTTTTTGGCCCAAAAAGTCGATTTGTGCATGCATCTTCGATACCCGTTTATATCCCAAATTTAGCCTAAAAACACCGAAAAATCGAGTTTTTTCGGACTCAGAAGCGATTTGTACTGTGCTAGAAAAATTTCAATTTTCAGGCAAAAAAAATGCTAAAACACGTTTTTTTGGCCCAAAAAGTCGATTTGTGCATGCATCTTCGATACCCGTTTATAACCCAAATTTAGCCTAAAAACACCGAAAAATCGAGTTTTTTGGGTCTCAGAAGCGATTTGTACTGTGCTAGAAAAATTTCAATTTTCAGGCAAAAAAAATGCTAAAACACGTTTTTTTGGCCCAAAAAGTCGATTTGTGCATGCATCTTCGATACCCGTTTATATCCCAAATTTAGCCTAAAAACACCGAAAAATCGAGTTTTTTGGGTCTCAGAAGCGATTTGTACATGTCTACACTGTTCTAGAAAAAATTCAATTTTCAGGCAAAGAAAATGCTAAAACACGTTTTTTTGGCCCAAAAAGTCGATTTGTGCATGCATCTTCGATACCCGTTTATATCCCAAATTTAGCCTAAAAACACCGAAAAATCGAGTTTTTTGGGACTCAGAAGCGATTTGTACTGTGCTAGAAAAATTTCAATTTTCAGGCAAAAAAAATGCTAAAACACGTTTTTTTGGCCCAAAAAGTCGATTTGTGCATGCATGTTTGATACCCGTTTATATCCCAAATTTAGCCTAAAAACACCGAAAAATCGATTTTTTTGGGTCTCAGAAGCGATTTGAACTGTGCTAGAAAAATTTCAATTTTCAGGCAAAAAAAATGCTAAAACACGTTTTTTTGGCCCAAAAAGTCGATTTGTGCATGCATCTTCGATACCCGTTTATATCCCAAATTTAGCCTAAAAACACCGAAAAATCGAGTTTTTTGGGTCTCAGAAGCGATTTGTACTGTGCTAGAAAAATTTCAATTTTCAGGCAAAAAAATGCTAAAACACGTTTTTTTGGCCCAAAAAGTCGATTTGTGCATGCATCTTCGATACCCGTTTATATCCCAAATTTAGCCTAAAAACACCGAAAAATCGAGTTTTTTGGGTTTCAGAAGCGATTTGTACTGCGCTAGAAAAATTTCAATTTTCAGGCAAAAAAAATGCTAAAACACGTTTTTTTGGCCCAAAAAGTCGATTTGTGCATGCATCTTCGATACCCGTTTATATCCCAAATTTAGCCTAAAAACACCGAAAAATCGAGTTTTTTGGGTCTCAGAAGCGATTTGTACATGTCTACACTGTACTAGAAAAAAATCAATTTTCAGGCAAAAAAAATGCTAAAACACGTTTTTTTGGCCCAAAAAGTCGATTTGTGCATGCATCTTCGATACCCGTTTATATCCCAAATTTAGCCTAAAAACACCGAAAAATCGATTTTTTTGGGTCTCAGAAGCGATTTGTACTGTGCTAGAAAAATTTCAATTTTCAGGCAAAAAAAATGCTAAAACACGTTTTTTGGCCCAAAAAGTCGATTTGTGCATGCATCTTCAATACCCGTTTATATCCCAAATTTAGCCTAAAAACACCGAAAAATCGATTTTTTTGGGTCTCAGAAGCGATTTGTACTGTGCTAGAAAAATTTCAATTTTCAGGCAAAAAAAATGCTAAAACACGTTTTTTTGGCCCAAAAAGTCGATTTGTGCATGCATCTTCGATACCCGTTTATATCCCAAATTTAGCCTAAAAACACCGAAAAATCGATTTTTTTGGGTCTCAGAAGCGATTTGTACTGTGCTAGAAAAATTTCAATTTTCAGGCAAAAAAATGCTAAAACACGTTTTTTTGGCCCAAAAAGTCGATTTGTGCATGCATCTTCGATACCCGTTTATATCCCAAATTTAGCCTAAAAACACCGAAAAATCGAGTTTTTTGGGTTTCAGAAGCGATTTGTACTGCGCTAGAAAAATTTCAATTTTCAGGCAAACAAAATGCTAAAACACGTTTTTTTGGCCCAAAAAGTCGATTTGTGCATGCATCTTCGATACCCGTTTATATCCCAAATTTAGCCTAAAAACACCGAAAAATCGAGTTTTTTGGGTCTCAGAAGCGATTTGTACATGTCTACACTGTACTAGAAAAAAATCAATTTTCAGGCAAAAAAAATGCTAAAACACGTTTTTTTGGCCCAAAAAGTCGATTTGTGCATGCATCTTCGATACCCGTTTATATCCCAAATTTAGCCTAAAAACACCGAAAAATCGATTTTTTTGGGTCTCAGAAGCGATTTGTACTGTGCTAGAAAAATTTCAATTTTCAGGCAAAAAAAATGCTAAAACACGTTTTTTGGCCCAAAAAGTCGATTTGTGCATGCATCTTCAATACCCGTTTATATCCCAAATTTAGCCTAAAAACACCGAAAAATCGAGTTTTTTGGGTCTCAGAAGCGATTTGTACTGTGCTAGAAAAATTTCAATTTTCAGGCAAAAAAAATGCTAAAACACGTTTTTTTGGCCCAAAAAGTCGATTTGTGCATGCATCTTCGATACCCGTTTATATCCCAAATTTAGCCTAAAAACACCGAAAAATCGATTTTTTTGGGTCTCAGAAGCGATTTGTACTGTGCTAGAAAAATTTCAATTTTCAGGCAAAAAAAATGCTAAAACACGTTTTTTTGGCCCAAAAAGTCGATTTGTGCATGCATCTTCGATACCCGTTTATATCCCAAATTTAACCTAAAAACACCGAAAAATCGAGTTTTTTGGGTCTCAGAAGCGATTTGTACTGTGCTAGAAAAATTTCAATTTTCAGGCAAAAAAAATGCTAAAACACATTTTTTTGGCCCAAAAAATTGATTTGTGCATGCATCTTCGATACCCGTTTATATCCCAAATTTAGCCTAAAAACACCGAAAAATCGATTCTTTTGGGTCTCAGAAGCGATTTGTACTGTGCTAGAAAAATTTCAATTTTCAGGCAAAAAAAATGCTAAAACACGTTTTTTTGGCCGAAAAAGTAGATTTGTGCATGCATCTTCGATACCCGTTTATATCCCAAATTTAGCCTAAAAACACCGAAAAATCGATTTTTTTGGGTCTCAGAAGCGATTTGTACTGTGCTAGAAAAATTTCAATTTTCAGGCAAAAAAAATGCTAAAACACGTTTTTTTGGCCCAAAAAGTCGATTTGTGCATGCATCTTCGATACCCGTTTATATCCCAAATTTAGCCTAAAACACCGAAAAATCGAGTTTTTTGGGTCTCAGAAGCGATTTGTACTGTGCTCGAAAAATTTCTATTTTCAGGCAAAAAAAAATGCTAAAAAACGTTTTTCTGGCCCAAAAAGTCGATTTGTGCATGTATCTTCGATACCCGTTTATATCCCAAATTTAGCCTAAAAACACCGAAAAATCGAGTTTTTTGGGTCGCAGAAGCGATTTGTACATGTCTACACTGTACTAGAAAAAAATCAATTTTCAGGCAAAAAAAATGCTAAAACACGTTTTTTTGGCCCAAAAAGTCGATTTGTGCATGCATCTTCGATACCCGTTTATATCCCAAATTTAGCCTAAAAACACCGAAAAATCGAGTTTTTTGGGTCGCAGAAGCGATTTGTACATGTCTACACTGTTCTAGAAAAAATTCAATTTTCAGGCAAAAAAAATGCTAAAACACGTTTTTTTGGCCCAAAAAGTCGATTTGTGCATGCATCTTCGATACCCGTTTATATCCCAAATTTAGCCTAAATACACCGAAAAATCGATTTTTTTGGGTCTCAGAAGCGATTTGTACTGTGCTAGAAAAATGTCAATTTTCAGGCAAAAAAAATGCTAAAACACGTTTTTTTGGCCCAAAAAGTCGATTTGTGCATGAATCTTCGATACCCGTTTATATCCCAAATTTAGCCTAAAAACACCGAAAAATCGAGTTTTGGGGGTCTCAGAAGCGATTTGTACTGTGCTAGAAAAATTTCAATTTTCAGGCAAAAAAAATGTTAAAACACGTTTTTTTGGCCCAAAAAGTCGATTTGTGCATGCATCTTCGATTCCCGTTTATATCCCAAATTTAGCCTAAAAACACCGAAAAATCGATTTTTTTGGGTCTCAGAAGCTATTTGTACTGTACTAGAACAATTTCAATTTTCAGGCAAAAAAAATGCTAAAACACGTTTTTTTGGCCCAAAAAGTCGATTTGTGCATGCATCTTCGATACCCGTTTATATCCCAAATTTAGCCTAAAAACACCGAAAAATCGATTTTTTTGGGTCTCAGAAGCGATTTGTACTGTGCTAGAAAAATTTCAATTTTCAGGCAAAAAAAATGCTAAAACACGTTTTTTTGGCCCAAAAGGTCGATTTTTGCATGCATCTTCGATACCCGTTTATATCCCAAATTTTGCCTAAAAACACCGAAAAATCGAGTTTTTTGGGTCTCAGAAGTAATTTGTACTGTGCTAGAAAAATTTCAATTTTCAGGCAAAAAAAATGCTAAAACACGTTTTTTTTGGCCCAAAAAGTCGATTTGTGCATGCATCTTCGATACCCGTTTATATCCCAAATTTAGCCTAAAAACACCGAAAAATCGATTTTTTGGGGTCTCAGAAGCGATTTGTACTGTGCTAGAAAAATTTCAATTTTCAGGCAAAAAAAAATGCTAAAACACGTTTTTTTGGCCCAAAAAGTCGATTTGTGCATGCATCTTCGATACCCGTTTATATCCCAAATTTAGCCTAAAAACACCGAAAAATCGAGTTTTTTGGGTCTCAGAAGCGATTTGTACTGTGCTAAAAAAATTTCAATTTTCAGGCAAAAAAATGCTAAAACACGTTTTTTTGGCCCAAAAAGTCGATTTGTGCATGCATCTTCGATACCCGTTTATATCCCAAATTTAGCCTAAAAACACCGAAAAATCGAGTTTTTTGGGTCTCAGAAGCGATTTGTACTGTGCTAGAAAAATTTCAATTTTCAGGCAAAAAAAATGCTAAAACACGTTTTTTTGGCCCAAAAAGTCGATTTGTACATGCATCTTCGATACCCGTTTATATCCCAAATTTAGCCTAAAAACACCGAAAAATCGAGTTTTTTGGGTCTCAGAAGCGATTTGTACATGTCTACACTGTTCTAGAAAAAAATCAATTTTCAGGCAAAAAAAATGCTAAAACACGTTTTTTTGGCCCAAAAAGTCGATTTGTGCATGCTTCTTCGATACCCGTTTATATCCCAAATTTAGCCTAAAAACACCGAAAAATCGATTTTTTTGGGTCTCAGAAGCGATTTGTACTGTGCTAGAAAAATTTTAATTTTCAGGCAAAAAAAATGCTAAAACACGTTTTTTTGGCCCAAAAAGTCGATTTGTGCATGCATCTTCGATACCCGTTTATATCCCAAATTTAGCCTAAAAACACCGAAAAATCGAGTTTTTTGGGTCTCAGAAGCGATTTGTACTGTGCTAGAAAAATTTCAATTTTCAGGCAAAAAAAAATGCTAAAACACGTTTTTTTGGCCCAAAAAGTCGATTTGTGCATGCATCTTCGATACCCGTTTATATCCCAAATTTAGCCTAAAAACACCGAAAAATCGAGTTTTTTGGGTCTCAGAAGCGATTTGTACTGTGCTAGAAAAATTTCAATTTTCAGGCAAAGAAAATGCTAAAACACGTTTTTTTGGCCCAAAAAGTCGATTTGTGCATGCATCTTCGATACCCGTTTATATCCCAAATTTAGCCTAAAAACACCGAAAAATCGATTTTTTTGGGTCTCAGAAGCGATTTGTACTGTACTAGAAAAAAATCAATTTTCAGGCAAAAAAAATGCTAAAACACGTTTTTTTGGCCCAAAAAGTCGATTTGTGCATGCATCTTCGATACCCGTTTATATCCCAAATTTAGCCTAAAAACACCGAAAAATCGATTTTTTTGGGTCTCAGAAGCGATTTGTACTGTGCTAGAAAAATTTCAATTTTCAAGCAAAAAAAATGCTAAAACACGTTTTTTTGGACCAAAAAGTCGATTTGTGCATGCATCTTCGATACCCGTTTATATCCCAAATTTAGCCTAAAAACACCGAAAAATCGAGTTTTTTGGGTCTCAGAAGCGATTTGTACATGTCTACACTGTTCTAGAAAAAAATCAATTTTCAGGCAAAAAAAATGCTAAAACACGTTTTTTTGGCCCAAAAAGTCGATTTGTGCATGCATCTTCGATACCCGTTTATATCCCAAATTTAGCCTAAAAACACCGAAAAATTGAGTTTTTTGGGTCTCAGAAGCGATTTGTACATGTCTACACTATTCTAGAAAAATTTCAATTTTCAGGCAAAAAAAATGCTAAAACACGTTTTTTTGGCCCAAAAAGTCGATTTGTGCATGCATCTTCGATACCCGTTTATATCCCAAATTTAGCCTAAAAACACCGAAAAATCGAGTTTTTTCGGACTCAGAAGCGATTTGTACTGTGCTAGAAAAATTTCAATTTTCAGGCAAAAAAAATGCTAAAACACGTTTTTTTGGCCCAAAAAGTCGATTTGTGCATGCATCTTCGATACCCGTTTATATCCCAAATTTAGCCTAAAAACACCGAAAAATCGAGTTTTTTGGGTCTCAGAAGCGATTTGTACTGTGCTAGAAAAATTTCAATTTTCAGGCAAAAAAAATGCTAAAACACGTTTTTTTGGCCCAAAAAGTCGATTTGTGCATGCATCTTCGATACCCGTTTATATCCCAAATTTAGCCTAAAAACACCGAAAAATCGAGTTTTTTGGGTCTCAGAAGCGATTTGTACATGTCTACACTGTTCTAGAAAAAATTCAATTTTCAGGCAAAGAAAATGCTAAAACACGTTTTTTTGGCCCAAAAAGTCGATTTGTGCATGCATCTTCGATACCCGTTTATATCCCAAATTTAGCCTAAAAACACCGAAAAATCGAGTTTTTTGGGACTCAGAAGCGATTTGTACTGTGCTAGAAAAATTTCAATTTTCAGGCAAAAAAAATGCTAAAACACGTTTTTTTGGCCCAAAAAGTCGATTTGTGCATGCATCTTTGATACCCGTTTATATCCCAAATTTAGCCTAAAAACACCGAAAAATCGATTTTTTTGGGTCTCAGAAGCGATTTGTACTGTGCTAGAAAAATTTCAATTTTCAGGCAAAAAAAATGCTAAAACACGTTTTTTTGGCCCAAAAAGTCGATTTGTGCATGCATCTTCGATACCCGTTTATATCCCAAATTTAGCCTAAAAACACCGAAAAATCGAGTTTTTTGGGTCTCAGAAGCGATTTGTACTGTGCTAGAAAAATTTCAATTTTCAGGCAAAAAAATGCTAAAACACGTTTTTTTGGCCCAAAAAGTCGATTTGTGCATGCATCTTCGATACCCGTTTATATCCCAAATTTAGCCTAAAAACACCGAAAAATCGAGTTTTTTGGGTTTCAGAAGCGATTTGTACTGCGCTAGAAAAATTTCAATTTTCAGGCAAAAAAAATGCTAAAACACGTTTTTTTGGCCCAAAAAGTCGATTTGTGCATGCATCTTCGATACCCGTTTATATCCCAAATTTAGCCTAAAAACACCGAAAAATCGAGTTTTTTGGGTCTCAGAAGCGATTTGTACATGTCTACACTGTACTAGAAAAAAATCAATTTTCAGGCAAAAAAAATGCTAAAACACGTTTTTTTGGCCCAAAAAGTCGATTTGTGCATGCATCTTCGATACCCGTTTATATCCCAAATTTAGCCTAAAAACACCGAAAAATCGATTTTTTTGGGTCTCAGAAGCGATTTGTACTGTGCTAGAAAAATTTCAATTTTCAGGCAAAAAAAATGCTAAAACACGTTTTTTGGCCCAAAAAGTCGATTTGTGCATGCATCTTCAATACCCGTTTATATCCCAAATTTAGCCTAAAAACACCGAAAAATCGATTTTTTTGGGTCTCAGAAGCGATTTGTACTGTGCTAGAAAACTTTCAATTTTCATGCAAAAAAAATGCTAAAACACGTTTTTTTGGCCCAAAAAGTCGATTTGTGCATGCATCTTCGATACCCGTTTATATCCCAAATTTAGCCTAAAAACACCGAAAAATCGATTTTTTTGGGTCTCAGAAGCGATTTGTACTGTGCTAGAAAAATTTCAATTTTCAGGCAAAAAAATGCTAAAACACGTTTTTTTGGCCCAAAAAGTCGATTTGTGCATGCATCTTCGATACCCGTTTATATCCCAAATTTAGCCTAAAAACACCGAAAAATCGAGTTTTTTGGGTTTCAGAAGCGATTTGTACTGCGCTAGAAAAATTTCAATTTTCAGGCAAACAAAATGCTAAAACACGTTTTTTTGGCCCAAAAAGTCGATTTGTGCATGCATCTTCGATACCCGTTTATATCCCAAATTTAGCCTAAAAACACCGAAAAATCGAGTTTTTTGGGTCTCAGAAGCGATTTGTACATGTCTACACTGTACTAGAAAAAAATCAATTTTCAGGCAAAAAAAATGCTAAAACACGTTTTTTTGGCCCAAAAAGTCGATTTGTGCATGCATCTTCGATACCCGTTTATATCCCAAATTTAGCCTAAAAACACCGAAAAATCGATTTTTTTGGGTCTCAGAAGCGATTTGTACTGTGCTAGAAAAATTTCAATTTTCAGGCAAAAAAAATGCTAAAACACGTTTTTTGGCCCAAAAAGTCGATTTGTGCATGCATCTTCAATACCCGTTTATATCCCAAATTTAGCCTAAAAACACCGAAAAATCGAGTTTTTTGGGTCTCAGAAGCGATTTGTACTGTGCTAGAAAAATTTCAATTTTCAGGCAAAAAAAATGCTAAAACACGTTTTTTTGGCCCAAAAAGTCGATTTGTGCATGCATCTTCGATACCCGTTTATATCCCAAATTTAGCCTAAAAACACCGAAAAATCGATTTTTTTGGGTCTCAGAAGCGATTTGTACTGTGCTAGAAAAATTTCAATTTTCAGGCAAAAAAAATGCTAAAACACGTTTTTTTGGCCCAAAAAGTCGATTTGTGCATGCATCTTCGATACCCGTTTATATCCCAAATTTAACCTAAAAACACCGAAAAATCGAGTTTTTTGGGTCTCAGAAGCGATTTGTACTGTGCTAGAAAAATTTCAATTTTCAGGCAAAAAAAATGCTAAAACACATTTTTTTGGCCCAAAAAATTGATTTGTGCATGCATCTTCGATACCCGTTTATATCCCAAATTTAGCCTAAAAACACCGAAAAATCGATTCTTTTGGGTCTCAGAAGCGATTTGTACTGTGCTAGAAAAATTTCAATTTTCAGGCAAAAAAAATGCTAAAACACGTTTTTTTGGCCGAAAAAGTAGATTTGTGCATGCATCTTCGATACCCGTTTATATCCCAAATTTAGCCTAAAAACACCGAAAAATCGATTTTTTTGGGTCTCAGAAGCGATTTGTACTGTGCTAGAAAAATTTCAATTTTCAGGCAAAAAAAATGCTAAAACACGTTTTTTTGGCCCAAAAAGTCGATTTGTGCATGCATCTTCGATACCCGTTTATATCCCAAATTTAGCCTAAAACACCGAAAAATCGAGTTTTTTGGGTCTCAGAAGCGATTTGTACTGTGCTCGAAAAATTTCTATTTTCAGGCAAAAAAAAATGCTAAAAAACGTTTTTCTGGCCCAAAAAGTCGATTTGTGCATGTATCTTCGATACCCGTTTATATCCCAAATTTAGCCTAAAAACACCGAAAAATCGAGTTTTTTGGGTCGCAGAAGCGATTTGTACTGTGCTAGAAAAATTTCAATTTTCAGGTAAAAAAAATGCTAAAACACGTTTTTTTGGCCCAAAAAATCGATTTGTGCATGCATCTTCGATACCCGTTTATATCCCAAATTTAGCCTAAAAACACCGAAAAATCGAGTTTTTTGGGTCGCAGAAGCGATTTGTACATGTCTACACTGTTCTAGAAAAAATTCAATTTTCAGGCAAAAAAAATGCTAAAACACGTTTTTTTGGCCCAAAAAGTCGATTTGTGCATGCATCTTCGATACCCGTTTATATCCCAAATTTAGCCTAAATACACCGAAAAATCGATTTTTTTGGGTCTCAGAAGCGATTTGTACTGTGCTAGAAAAATGTCAATTTTCAGGCAAAAAAAATGCTAAAACACGTTTTTTTGGCCCAAAAAGTCGATTTGTGCATGAATCTTCGATACCCGTTTATATCCCAAATTTAGCCTAAAAACACCGAAAAATCGAGTTTTGGGGGTCTCAGAAGCGATTTGTACTGTGCTAGAAAAATTTCAATTTTCAGGCAAAAAAAATGTTAAAACACGTTTTTTTGGCCCAAAAAGTCGATTTGTGCATGCATCTTCGATTCCCGTTTATATCCCAAATTTAGCCTAAAAACACCGAAAAATCGATTTTTTTGGGTCTCAGAAGCTATTTGTACTGTACTAGAACAATTTCAATTTTCAGTAAAAAAAAATGCTAAAACACGTTTTTTTGGCCCAAAAAGTCGATTTGTGCATGCATCTTCGATACCCGTTTATATCCCAAATTTAGCCTAAAAACACCGAAAAATCGATTTTTTTGGGTCTCAGAAGCGATTTGTACTGTGCTAGAAAAATTTCAATTTTCAGGCAAAAAAAATGCTAAAACACGTTTTTTTGGCCCAAAAGGTCGATTTTTGCATGCATCTTCGATACCCGTTTATATCCCAAATTTTGCCTAAAAACACCGAAAAATCGAGTTTTTTGGGTCTCAGAAGTAATTTGTACTGTGCTAGAAAAATTTCAATTTTCAGGCAAAAAAAAATGCTAAAACACGTTTTTTTTGGCCCAAAAAGTCGATTTGTGCATGCATCTTCGATACCCGTTTATATCCCAAATTTAGCCTAAAAACACCGAAAAATCGATTTTTTGGGGTCTCAGAAGCGATTTGTACTGTGCTAGAAAAATTTCAATTTTCAGGCAAAAAAAAATGCTAAAACACGTTTTTTTGGCCCAAAAAGTCGATTTGTGCATGCATCTTCGATACCCGTTTATATCCCAAATTTAGCCTAAAAACACCGAAAAATCGAGTTTTTTGGGTCTCAGAAGCGATTTGTACTGTGCTAGAAAAATTTCAATTTTCAGGCAAAAAAAATGCTAAAACACGTTTTTTTGGCCCAAAAAGTCGATTTGTACATGCATCTTCGATACCCGTTTATATCCCAAATTTAGCCTAAAAACACCGAAAAATCGAGTTTTTTGGGTCTCAGAAGCGATTTGTACATGTCTACACTGTTCTAGAAAAAAATCAATTTTCAGGCAAAAAAAATGCTAAAACACGTTTTTTTGGCCCAAAAAGTCGATTTGTGCATGCTTCTTCGATACCCGTTTATATCCCAAATTTAGCCTAAAAACACCGAAAAATCGATTTTTTTGGGTCTCAGAAGCGATTTGTACTGTGCTAGAAAAATTTTAATTTTCAGGCAAAAAAAATGCTAAAACACGTTTTTTTGGCCCAAAAAGTCGATTTGTGCATGCATCTTCGATACCCGTTTATATCCCAAATTTAGCCTAAAAACACCGAAAAATCGAGTTTTTTGGGTCTCAGAAGCGATTTGTACTGTGCTAGAAAAATTTCAATTTTCAGGCAAAAAAAAAATGCTAAAACACGTTTTTTTGGCCCAAAAAGTCGATTTGTGCATGCATCTTCGATACCCGTTTATATCCCAAATTTAGCCTAAAAACACCGAAAAATCGAGTTTTTTGGGTCTCAAAAGTAATTTGTACTGTGCTAGAAAAAATTCAATTTTCAGGCAAAAAAAATGCTAAAACACGTTTTTTTGGCCCAAAAAGTCGATTTGTGCATGCATCTTCGATACCCGTTTATATCCCAAATTTAGCCTAAAAACACCGAAAAATCGAGTTTTTTGGGTCTCAGAAGCGATTTGTACTGTGCTAGAAAAATTTCAATTTTCAGGCAAAAAAAATGCTAAAACACGTTTTTTTGGCCCAAAAAGTCGATTTGTGCATGCATCTTCGATACCCGTTTATATCCCAAATTTAGCCTAAAAACACCGAAAAATCGAATTTTTTTGGTCGTAGAAGCGATTTGTACTGTGCTAAAAAAATTTCAATTTTCAGGCAAAAAAAAATGCTAAAACACGTTTTTTTGGCCCAAAATGTCGATTTGTGCATGCATCTTCGATACCCGTTTATATCCCAAATTTAGCCTAAAAACACCGAAAAATCGATTTTTTTGGGTCTCAGAAGCGATTTGTACAGTGCTAGAAAAATTTCAATTTTCAGGCAAAAAAAATGCTAAAACACGTTTTTTTGGCCCAAAAAGTCGATTTGTGCATGCATCTTCGATACCCGTTTATATCCCAAATTTAGCCTAAAAACACCGAAAAATCGAGTTTTTTGGGTCTCAGAAGCGATTTGTACATGTCTACACTGTTCTAGAAAAAATTCAATTTTCAGGCAAAAAAAAATGCTAAAACACGTTTTTTTGGCCCAAAAAGTCGATTTGTGCATGCATCTTTGATACCCGTTTATATCCCAAATTTAGCCTAAAAACACCGAAAAATCGAGTTTTTTGGGTCTCAGAAGCGATTTGTACAGTGCTGGAAAAATTTCAATTTTCAGGCAAAAAAAAAATGCTAAAACACGTTTTTTTGGCCCAAAAAGTCGATTTGTGCATGCATCTTCGATACCCGTTTATATCCCAAATTTAGCCTAAAAACACCGAAAAATCGAGTTTTTTGGGTCTCAGAAGCGATTTGTACTGTGCTAAAAAAATTTCAATTTTCAGGCAAAAAAATGCTAAAACACTTTTTTTTGGCCCAAAAAGTCGATTTGTGCATCCATCTTCGATACCCGTTTATATCCCAAATTTAGCCTAAAAACACCGAAAAATCGAGTTTTTTGGGTCTCAGAAGCGATTTGTACTGTGCTAGAAAAATTTCAATTTTCAGGCAAAAAAAATGCTAAAACACGTTTTTTTGGCCCAAAAAGTCGATTTGTGCATGCATCTTCGATACCCGTTTATATCCCAAATTTAGCCTAAAAACACCGAAAAATCGAGTTTTTTGGGTCTCAGAAGCGATTTGTACATGTCTACACTGTTCTAGAAAAAAATCAATTTTCAGGCAAAAAAAATGCTAAAACACGTTTTTTTGGCCCAAAAAGTCGATTTGTGCATGCATCTTCGATACCCGTTTATATCCCAAATTTAGCCTAAAAACACCGAAAAATCGATTTTTTTGGGTCTCAGAAGCGATTTGTACTGTGCTAGAAAAATTTCAATTTTCAGGCAAAAAAAATGCTAAAACACGTTTTTTTGGCCCAAAAAGTCGATTTGTGCATGCATCTTCGATACCCGTTTATATCCCAAATTTAGCCTAAAAACACCGAAAAATCGAGTTTTTTGGGTCTCAGAAGCGATTTGTACTGTGCTAGAAAAATTTCAATTTTCAGGCAAAAAAAATGCTAAAACACGTTTTTTTGGCCCAAAAAGTCGATTTGTGCATGCATCTTCGATACCCGTTTATATCCGAAATTTAGCCTAAAAACACCGAAAAATCGATTTTTTTGGGTCTCAGAAGCGATTTGTACTGTGCTAGAAAAATTCAATTTTCAGGCAAAAAAAATGCTAAAACACGTTTTTTTTGGCCCAAAAAGTCGATTTGTGCATGCATCTTCGATACCCGTTTATATCCCAAATTTAGCCTAAAAACACCGAAAAATCGATTTTTTTTGGTCTCAGAAGCGATTTGTACTGTGCTAAAAAAAATTCAATTTTCAGGCAAAAAAAAATGCTAAAACACGTTTTTTTGGCCCAAAAAGTCGATTTGTGCATGCATCTTCGATACCCGTTTATATCCCAAATTTAGCCTAAAAACACCGAAAAATCGAGTTTTTTGGGTCTCAGAAGCGATTTGTACTGTGCTAGAAAAATTTCAATTTTCAGGCAAAAAAAATGCTAAAACACGTTTTTTTGGCCCAAAAAGTCGATTTGTGCATGCATCTTCGATACCCGTTTATATCCCAAATTTAGCCTAAAAACACCGAAAAATCGAGTTTTTTGGGTCTCAGAAGCGATTTGTACATGTCTACACTGTTCTAGAAAAAATTCAATTTTCAGGCAAAAAAAATGCTAAAACACGTTTTTTTGGCCCAAAAAGTCGATTTGTGCATGCATCTTCGATACCCGTTTACATCCCAAATTTAGCCTAAAAACACCGAAAAATCGTTTTTTTTTGGGTCTCAGAAACGATTTGTACTGTGCTAGAAAAAAATCAATTTTCAGGCAAAAAAAATGCTAAAACACGATTTTTTGGCCCAAAAAGTCGATTTGTGCATGCATCTTCGATACCCGTTTATATCCCAAATTTAGCCTAAAAACACCGAAAAATCGAGTTTTTTGGGTCTCAGAAGCGATTTGTACTGTGCTAGAAAAATTTCAATTTTCAGGCAAAAAAAATGTTAAAAAACTCGATTTTTCGGTGTTTTTAGGTTAAATTTGGGATATAAACGGGTATCGAAGATGCATGCACAAATCGACTTTTTGGGCCCAAAAAACGTGTTTTAGCATTTTTTTTGCCTGAAAATTGAAATTTTTCTAGAACAGTACAAATCGCTTCTGAGACCAAAAAAACTCGATTTTTCGGTGTTTTTAGGCTAAATTTGGGATATAAACGGGTATCGAAGATGCATGCACAAATCGACTTTTTGGGCCAAAAAAACGTGTTATAACATTTTTTTTGCCTGAAAATTGAAATTTTTATAGCACAGTACAAATCGCTTCTGAGACCCAAAAAACTCGATTTTTCGGTGTTTTTAGGCTAAATTTGGGATATAAACGAGTATCGAAGATGCATGCACAAATCGACTTTTTGGGCCCAAAAAACGTGTTTTAGCATTTTTTTTGCCTGAAAATTGAAATTTTTCTAGCACAGTACAAATCGCTTCTGAGACCCAAAAAAATCGATTTTTCGGTGTTTTTAGGCTAAATTTGGGATATAAACGGGTATCGAAGATGCATGCACAAATCGACTTTTTGGGCCAAAAAAACGTGTTTTAGCATTTTCTTTGCCTGAAAATTGATTTTTTTCTAGAACAGTGTAGACATGCACAAATCGCTTCTGAGACCCAAAAAACTCGATTTTTCGGTGTTTTTAGGCTAAATTTGGGATATAAACGGGTAACGAAGATGCATGCAGAAATCGACTTTTTGGGCCAAAAAAACGTGTTTTAGCATTTTTTTTGCCTGAAAATTGAAAATTTTCTAGAACAGTACAAATCACTTCTGAGACCCAAAAAACTCGATTTTTCGGTGTTTTTAGGCTAAATTTGGGATATAAACGGGTATCGAAGATGCATGCACAAATCGACTTTTTGGGCCAAAAAAACGTGTTATAGCATTTTTTTTGCCTGAAAATTGAAATTTTTCTAGCACATTACAAATCGCTTCTGAGACCCAAAAAACTCTATTTTTCGGTGTTTTTAGGCTAAATTTGGGATATAAACGGGTATCGAAGATGCATGCACAAATCGACTTTTTGGGCCAAAAAAACGTGTTTTAGCATTTTCTTTGTCTGAAAATTGAATTTTTTTTAGAACAGTGTAGACATGTACAAATCGCTTCTGAGACCCAAAAAACTCGATTTTTCGGTGTTTTTAGGCTAAATTTGGGATATAAACGGGTATCGAAGATGCATGCACAAATCGACTTTTTGGGCCAAAAAAACGTGTTTTAGCATTTTTTTTGCCTGAAAATTGAAATTTTTCTAGCACAGTACAAATCGCTTCTGAGTCCAAAAAAACTCGATTTTTCGGTGTTTTTAGGCTAAATTTGGGATATAAACGGGTATCGAAGATGCATGCACAAATCGACTTTTTGGGCCAAAAAAACGTGTTTTAGCATTTTCTTTGCCTGAAAATTGAATTTTTTCTAGAACAGTGTAGACATGTACAAATCGCTTCTGAGACCCAAAAACCTCGATTTTTCGGTGTTTTTAGGCTAAATTTGGGATATAAACGGGTATCGAAGATGCATGCACAAATCGACTTTTTGGGCCAAAAAAACGTGTTTTAGCATTTTTTTTGCCTGAAAATTGAAATTTTTCTAGCACAGTACAAATCGCTTCTGAGACCCAAAAAACTCCATTTTTCGGTGTTTTTAGGCTAAATTTGGGATATAAACGGGTATCGAAGATGCATGCACAAAATCGACTTTTTGGGCCAAAAAAACGTGTTTTAGCATTTTTTTTTGCCTGAAAATTGAAATTTTTCTAGCACAGTACAAATCGCTTCTGAGACCCAAAAAACTCGATTTTTCGGTGTTTTTAGGCTAGATTTGGGATATAAACGGGTATCGAAGATGCATGCACAAATGGACTTTTTGGGCCAAAAAAACGTGTTTTAGCATTTTTTTTGCCTGAAAATTCAAATTTTTCTAGCACAGTACAAATCGCTTCTGAGACCCAAAAAACTCGATTTTTCGGTATTTTTAGGCTAAATTTGGGATATAAACGGGTATCGAAGATGCATGCACAAATCGACTTTTTGGGCCAAAAAAAACGTGTTTTAGCATTTTTTTTGCCTGAAAATAGAAATTTTTCTAGCACAGTACAAATCGCTTCTGATACCCAAAAAACTCGATTTTTCGGTGTTTTTAGGCTAAATTTGGGATATAAACGGGTATCGAAGATGCATGCACAAATCGACTTTTTGGGCCAAAAAAACGTGTTTTAGCATTTTTTTTGCCTGAAAATTGATTTTTTTCTAGAACAGTGTAGACATGTACAAATGGCTTCTGAGATCCAAAAAACTCGATTTTTCGGTGTTTTTAGGCTAAATTTGGGATATAAACGGGTATCGAAGATGAATGCACAAATCGACTTTTTGGGCCAAAAAAACGTGTTTTAGCATTTTTTTTGCCTGAAAATTGAAATTTTTCTAGCACAGTACAAATCGCTTCTGAGACCCAAAAAACTCGATTTTTCGGTGTTTTTAGGCTAAATTTGGGATATAAACGGGTATCGAAGATGCATGCACAAATCGACTTTTTGGGCCATAAAAACGTGTTTTATCATTTTTTTTGCCTGAAAATTGAAATTTTTCTAGCACAGTACAAATCACTTCTGAGACCCAAAAAACTCGATTTTTCGGTGTTTTTAGGCTAAATTTGGGATATAAACGGGTATCGAAGATGCATGCACAAATCGACTTTTTGGGCCAAAAAAACGTGTTTTAGCATTTTTTTTTGCCTGAAATTGAAATTTTTCTAGCACAGTACAAATCGCTTCTGAGACCCAAAAAACTCGATTTTTCGGTGTTTTTAGGCTAAATTTGGGATATAAACGGGTATCGAAGATGCATGCACAAATCGACTTTTTGGGCCAAAAAAATGTGTTTTATCATTTTTTTTGCCTGAAAATTGAAATTTTTCTAGCACAGTACAAATCGCTTCTGAGACCCAAAAAACTCGATTTTTCGGTGTTTTTAGGCTAAATTTGGGATATAAACGGGTATCGAAGATGCATGCACAAATCGACTTTTTGGGCCAAAAAAATGTGTTTTATCATTTTTTTTGCCTGAAAATTGAAATTTTTCTAGCACAGTACAAATCGCTTCTGAGACCCAAAAAACTCGATTTTTCGGTGTTTTTAGGCTAAATTTGGGATATAAACGGGTATCGAAGATGCATGCACAAATCGACTTTTTGGGCCAAAAAAAACGTGTTTTAGCATTTTTTTGCCTGAAAATTGATTTTTTTTCTAGAACAGTGTAGACATGTACAAATCGCATCTGAGACCCAAAAAACTCGATTTTTCGGTGTTTTTAGGCTAAATTTGGGATATGAACGGGTATCGAAGATGCATGCACAAATCGACTTTTTGGGCCAAAAAAACGTGTTTTAGCATTTTTTTTGCCTGAAAATAGAAATTTTTCTAGCACAGTACAAATCGCTTCTGATACCCAAAAAACTCGATTTTTCGGTGTTTTTAGGCTAAATTTGGGATATAAACGGGTATCGAAGATGCATGCACAAATCGACTTTTTGGGCCAAAAAAACGTGTTTTAGCATTTTTTGCCTGAAAATTGAATTTTTTCTAGAACAGTGTAGACATGTACAAATCGCTTCTGAGACCCAAAAAACTCGATTTTTCGGTGTTTTTAGGCTAAATTAGGGATATAAACGGGTATCGAAGATGCATGCACAAATCGACTTTTTGGGCCAAAAAAACGTGTTTTAGCATTTTTTTTGCCTGAAAATTGATTTTTTTCTAGAACAGTGTAGACATGTACAAATGGCTTCTGAGACCCAAAAAACTCGATTTTTCGGTGTTTTTAGGCTAAATTTGGGATATAAACAGGTATCGAAGATGCATGCACAAATCGACTTTTTGGGCCAAAAAAACGTGTTTTAGCATTTTCTTTGCCTGAAAATTGAATTTTTTCTAGAACAGTGTAGACATGTACAAATCGCTTCTGAGACCCAAAAAACTTGATTTTACGGTGTTTTTAGGCTAAATTTGGAATATAAACGGGTATCGAAGATGCATGCACAAATCGACTTTTTGGGCCAAAAAAACGTGTTTTAGCATTTTTTTTGCCTGAAAATAGAAATTTTTCTAGCACAGTACAAATCGCTTCTGAGACCCAAAAAACTCGATTTTTCGGTGTTTTTAGGCTAAATTTGGGATATAAACGGGTATCGAAGATGCATGCACAAATCGACTTTTTGGGCCAAAAAAACGTGTTTTAGCATTTTTTTTGCCTGAAAATAGAAATTTTTCTAGAACGATGTAGACATGTACAAATAGCTTCTGAGACCCAAAAAACTCGATTTTTCGATGTTTTTAGGCTAAATTTGGGATATAAACGGGTATCGAAGATGCATGCACAAATCGACTTTTTGGGCCAAAAAAACGTGTTTTAGCATTTTTTTTGCCTGAAAATAGAAATTTTTCTAGCACAGTACAAATCGCTTCTGAGACCCAAAAAACTCGATTTTTCGGTGTTTTTAGGCTAAATTTGGGATATAAACGGGTATCGAAGATGCATGCACAAATCGACTTTTTGGGCCAAAAAAACGTGTTTTAGCATTTTTTTTGCCTGAAAATAGAAATTTTTCTAGAACAATGTAGACATGTACAAATAGCTTCTGAGACCCAAAAAACTCGATTTTTCGATGTTTTTAGGCTAAATTTGGGATATTAACGGGTATCGAAGATGCATGCACAAATCGACTTTTTGGGCCAAAAAAACGTGTTTTAGCATTTTTTTTGCCTGAAAATAGAAATTTTTCTAGCACAGTACAAATCGCTTCTGAAACCCAAAAAACTCGATTTTTCGGTGTTTTTAGGCTAAATTTGGGATATAAACGGGTATCGAAGATGCATGCACAAATCGACTTTTTGGGCCAAAAAAACGTGTTTTAGCATTTTCTTTGCCTGAAAATTGAATTTTTTCTAGAACAGTGTAGACATGTACAAATCGCTTCTGAGACCCAAAAAACTCGATTTTTCGGTGTTTTTAGGCTAAATTTGGGATATAAACGGGTATCGAAGATGCATGCACAAATCGACTTTTTGGGCCAAAAAAACGTGTTTTAGCATTTTTTTTGCCTGAAAATTGAAATTTTTCTAGCACAGTACAAATCGCTTCTGAGACCCAAAAAACTCGATTTTTCGGTGTTTTTAGGCTAAATTTGGGATATAAACGGGTATCGAAGATGCATGCACAAATTGACTTTTTGGGCCAAAAAAACGTGTTTTAGCATTTTTTTGCCTGAAAATTGATTTTTTTCTAGAACAGTGTAGACATGTACAAATCGCTTCTGAGACCCAAAAAACTCGATTTTTCGGTGTTTTTAGGCTAAATTTGGGATATAAACGGGTATCGAAGATGCATGCACAAATCGACTTTTTGGGCCAAAAAAACGTGTTTTAGCATTTTTTTTGCCTGAAAATTGAAATTTTTCTAGCACAGTACAAATCGCTTCTGAGACCCAAAAAACTCGATTTTTCGGTGTTTTTAGGCTAAATTTGGGATATAAACGGGTATCGAAGATGCATGCACAAATCGACTTTTTGGGCCAAAAAAACGTGTTTTAGCATTTTTTTTGCCTGAAAATTGATTTTTTTCTAGAACAATGTAGACATGTACAAATAGCTTCTGAGACCCAAAAAACTCGATTTTTCGATGTTTTTAGGCTAAATTTGGGATATAAACGGGTATCGAAGATGCATGCACAAATCGACTTTTTGGGCCAAAAAAACGTGTTTTAGCATTTTTTTTGCCTGAAAATAGAAATTTTTCTAGCACAGTACAAATCGCTTCTGATACCCAAAAAACTCGATTTTTCGGTGTTTTTAGGCTAAATTTGGGATATAAACGGGTATCGAAGATGCATGCACAAATCGACTTTTTGGGCCAAAAAAACGTGTTTTAGCATTTTTTTTGCCTGAAAATTGAAATTTTTCTAGCACAGTACAAATCGCTTCTGAGACCCAAAAAACTCGATTTTTCGGTGTTTTTAGGCTAAATTTGGGATATAAACGGGTATCGAAGATGCATGCACAAATCGACTTTTTGGGCCAAAAAAAACGTGTTTTAGCATTTTTTTGCCTGAAAATTGATTTTTTTCTAGAACAGTGTAGACATGTACAAATCGCATCTGAGACCCAAAAAACTCGATTTTTCGGTGTTTTTAGGCTAAATTTGGGATATAAACGGGTATCGAAGATGCATGCACAAATCGACTTTTTGGGCCAAAAAAACGTGTTTTAGCATTTTTTTTGCCTGAAAATTGAAATTTTTCTATAACAGTACAAATCACTTCTGAGACCCAAAAAACTCGATTTTTCGGTGTTTTTAGGCTAAATTTGGGATATAAACGGGTATCGAAGATGCATGCACAAATCGACTTTTTGGGCCAAAAAAACGTGTTTTAGCATTTTTTTTGCCTGAAAATTGAAATTTTTCTAGCACAGTACAAATCGCTTCTGAGACCCAAAAAACTCGATTTTTCGGTGTTTTTAGGCTAAATTTGGGATATAAACGGGTATCGAAGATGCATGCACAAATCGACTTTTTGGGCCAAAAAAACGTGTTTTAGCATTTTTTTTGCCTGAAAATTGAATTTTTTCTAGAACAATGTAGACATGTACAAATAGCTTCTGAGACCCAAAAAACTCGATTTTTCGATGTTTTTAGGCTAAATTTGGGATATAAACGGGTATCGAAGATGCATGCACAAATCGACTTTTTGGGCCAAAAAAACGTGTTTTAGCATTTTTTTTGCCTGAAAATTGAAATTTTTCTAGCACAGTACAAATCGCTTCTGAGACCCAAAAAACTCGATTTTTCGGTGTTTTTAGGCTAAATTTGGGATATAAACGGGTATCGAAGATGCATGCACAAAATCGACTTTTTGGGCCAAAAAAACGTGTTTTAGCATTTTTTTTTCCTGAAAATTGAAATTTTTCTAGCACAGTACAAATCGCTTCTGAGACCCAAAAAACTCGATTTTTCGGTGTTTTTAGGCTAAATTTGGGATATAAACGGGTATCGAAGATGCATGCACAAATCGACTTTTTGGGCCCAAAAAACGTGTTTTAGCATTTTTTTTGCCTGAAAATTGATTTTTTTCTAGAACAGTGTAGACATGTACAAATCGCTTCTGAGACCCAAAATACTCGTTTTTTCGGTGTTTTTAGGCTAAATTTGGGATATAAACGGGTATCGAAGATGCATGCACAAATCGACTTTTTGGGCCAAAAAAACGTGTTTTAGCATTTTTTTTGCCTGAAAATTGATTTTTTTCTAGAACAGAGTAGACATGTACTAATCGTTTCTGAGACCCAAAAAACTCGTTTTTTCGGTGTTTTTAGGCTAAATTTGGGATATAAACGGGTATCGAAGATGCATGCACAAATCGACTTTTGTTGGCCAAAAAAACGTGTTTTAGCATTTTTTTTGCCTGAAAATTGAAATTTTTCTAACACAGTACAAATCGCTTCTGAGACCCAAAAAACTCGATTTTTCGGTGTTTTTAGGCTAAATTTGGGATATAAACGGGTATCGAAGATGCATGCACAAATCGACTTTTTGGGCCCAAAAAACGTGTTTTAGCATTTTTTTTGCCTGAAAATTGAAATTTTTCTAGCACAGTACAAATCGCTTCTGAGACCCAAAAAACTCGATTTTTCGGTGTTTTTAGGCTAAATTTGGGATATAAACGGGTATCGAAGATGCATGCACAAATCGACTTTTTGGGCCAAAAAAACGTGTTTTAGCATTTTTTTTGCCTGAAAATTGAAATTTTTCTAGCACAGTACAAATCGCTTCTGAGACCCAAAAAACTCGTTTTTTCGGTGTTTTTAGGCTAAATTTGGGATATAAACGGGTATCGAAGATGCATGCACAAATCGACTTTTTGGGCCAAAAAAACGTGTTTTAGCATTTTTTTTGCCTGAAAATTTAACTTTTTCTAGCACAGCACAAATCGAGTTTTTGGGCCAAAAAAACGTGTTTTAGCATTTTTTTTGCCTGGAAATTGAAATTTTTCTAGCACAGTACAAATCGCTTCTGAGACCAAAAAAACTCGATTTTTTGGTGTTTTAAGGCTAAATTTGGGATATAAACGGGTATCGAAGATGCATGCACAAATCGACTTTTTGGGCCAAAAAAAGGTGTTTTAGCATTTTTTTTGCCTGAAAATTGAAATTTTTCTAGCACAGTACAAATCGACTTTTTGGGCCAAAAAAACGTGTTTTAGCATTTTTTTTGCCTGAAAATTGAAATTTGTCTAGCACAGTACAAATCGCTTCTGAGACCCAAAAAACTCGATTTTTCGGTGTTTTTAGGCTAAATTTGGGATATAAACGGGTATCGAAGATGCATGCACAAATCGACTTTTTGGGCCAAAAAAAACGTGTTTTAGCATTTTTTTGCCTGAAAATTGATTTTTTTCTAGAACAGTGTAGACATGTACAAATCGCATCTGAGACCCAAAAAACTCGATTTTTCGGTGTTTTTAGGCTAAATTTGGGATATAAACGGGTATCGAAGATGCATGCACAAATCGACTTTTTGGGCCAAAAAAACGTGTTTTAGCATTTTTTTTGCCTGAAAATTGAAATTTTTCTAGCACAGTACAAATCGCTTCTGAGACCCCCAAAACTCGATTTTTCGGTGTTTTTAGGCTAAATTTGGGATATAAACGGGTATCGAAGATGCATGCACAAATCGACTTTTTGGGCCAAAAAAACGTGTTTTAGCATTTTTTTTGCCTGAAAATTGAATTTTTTCTAGAACAATGTAGACATGTACAAATAGCTTCTGAGACCCAAAAAACTCGATTTTTCGATGTTTTTAGGCTAAATTTGGGATATAAACGGGTATCGAAGATGCATGCACAAATCGACTTTTTGGGCCAAAAAAACGTGTTTTAGCATTTTTTTTGCCTGAAAATTGAAATTTTTCTAGCACAGTACAAATCGCTTCTGAGACCCAAAAAACTCGATTTTTCGGTGTTTTTAGGCTAAATTTGGGATATAAACGGGTATCGAAGATGCATGCACAAAATCGACTTTTTGGGCCAAAAAAACGTGTTTTAGCATTTTTTTTGCCTGAAAATTGAAATTTTTCTAGCACAGTACAAATCGCTTCTGAGACCCAAAAAACTCGATTTTTCGGTGTTTTTAGGCTAAATTTGGAATATAAACGGGTATCGAAGATGCATGCACAAATCGACTTTTTGGGCCCAAAAAACGTGTTTTAGCATTTTTTTTGCCTGAAAATTGATTTTTTTCTAGAACAGTGTAGACATGTACAAATCGCTTCTGAGACCCAAAAAACTCGATTTTTCGCTGTTTTTAGGCTAAATTTGGGATATAAACGGGTATCGAAGATGCATGCACAAATCGACTTTTTGGGTCAAAAAAACGTGTTTTAGCATTTTTTTTGCCTGAAAATTGAAATTTTTCTAGAACAGTGTAGACATGTACAAATCGCTTCTGAGACCCAAAAAACTCGATTTTTCGCTGTTTTTAGGCTAAATTTGGGATATAAACGGGTATCGAAGATGCTTGCACAAATCGACTTTTTGGGCCAAAAAAAGGTGTTTTAGCATTTTTTTTGCCTGAAAATTGAAATTTTTCTAGCACAGTACAAATCGACTTTTTGGGCCAAAAAAACGTGTTTTAGCATTTTTTTTGCCTGAAAATTGAAATTTTTCTAGCACAGTACAAATCGACTTTTTGGGCCAAAAAAATGTGTTTTAGCATTTTTTTTGCCTGAAAATTGAAATTTTTCTAGCACAGTACAAATCGCTTCTGAGACCCAAAAAACTCGATTTTTCGCTGTTTTTAGGCTAAATTTGGGATATAAACGGGTATCGAAGATGCATGCACAAATCGACTTTTTGGGCCAAAAAAACGTGTTTTAGCATTTTTATTGCCAGAAAATTGTAATTTTAATAGCACAGTACAAATCGACTTTTTGGGCCAAAAAAACGTGTTTTAGCATTTTTTTTGCCTGAAAATTGAAATTTTTCTAGCACAGTACTAATCGCTTCTGAGACCCAAAAAACTCGATTTTTCGGTGTTCTTAGGCTAAATTTGGGATATAAATGGGTATCGAAGATGCATGCACAAATCGACTTTTTGGGCCAAAAAAACGTGTTTTAGCATTTTTTTTGCCTGAAAATTGAAATTTTTCTAGCACAGTACAAATCGCTTCTGAGACCCAAAAAACTCGATTTTTCGGTGTTTTTAGGCTAAATTTGGGATATAAACGGGTATCGAAGATGCATGCACAAATCGACTTTTTGGGCCAAAAAAAACGTGTTTTAGCATTTTTTTTGCCTGAAAATTGAAATTTTTCTAGCACAGTACAAATCGCTTCTGAGACCCAAAAAACTCGATATTTCGGTGATTTTAGGCTAAATTTGGGATATAAACGGGTATCGAAGATGCATGCACAAATCGACTTTTTGGGCCAAAAAAACGTGTTTTAGCATTTTTTTTGCCTGAAAATTGATTTTTTTCTAGAACAGTGTAGACATGTACAAATGGCTTCTGAGACCCAAAAAACTCGATTTTTCGGTGTTTTTAGGCTAAATTTGGGATATAAACGGGTATCGAAGATGCATGCACAAATCGACTTTTTGGGCCAAAAAAACGTGTTTTAGCATTTTCTTTGCCTGAAAATTGAATTTTTTCTAGAACAGTGTAGACATGTACAAATCGCTTCTGAGACCCAAAAAACTCGATTTTTCGGTGTTTTTAGGCTAAATTTGGGATATAAACGGGTATCGAAGATGCATGCACAAATCGACTTTTTGGGCCAAAAAAACGTGTTTTAGCATTTTTTTTGCCTGAAAATAGAAATTTTTCTAGCACAGTACAAATCGCTTCTGATACCCAAAAAACTCGATTTTTCGGTGTTTTTAGGCTAATTTTGGGATATAAACGGGTATCGAAGATGCATGCACAAATCGACTTTTTGGGCCAAAAAAACGTGTTTTAGCATTTTTTTTGCCTGAAAATTGAAATTTTTCTAGCACAGTACAAATCGCTTCTGAGACCCCAAAAACTCGATTTTTCGGTGTTTTTAGGCTAAATTTGGGATATAAACGGGTATCGAAGATGCATGCACAAATCGACTTTTTGGGCCAAAAAAAACGTGTTTTAGCATTTTTTTGCCTGAAAATTGATTTTTTTCTAGAACAGTGTAGACATGTACAAATCGCATCTGAGACCCAAAAAACTCGATTTTTCGGTGTTTTTAGGCTAAATTTGGGATATAAACGGGTATCGAAGATACATGCACAAATCGACTTTTTGGGCCAAAAAAACGTGTTTTAGCATTTTTTTTGCCTGAAAATTGAAATTTTTCTATAACAGTACAAATCACTTCTGAGACCCAAAAAACTCGATTTTTCGGTGTTTTTAGGCTAAATTTGGGATATAAACGGGTATCGAAGATGCATGCACAAATCGACTTTTTGGGCCAAAAAAACGTGTTTTAGCATTTTTTTTGCCTGAAAATTGAAATATTTCTAGCACAGTACAAATCGCTTCTGAGACCCAAAAAACTCGATTTTTCGGTGTTTTTAGGCTAAATTTGGGATATAAACGGGTATCGAAGATGCATGCACAAATCGACTTTTTGGGTCAAAAAAACGTGTTTTAGCATTTTTTTTGCCTGAAAATTGAAATTTTTCTAGCACAGTACAAATCGACTTTTTGGGCCAAAAAAACGTGTTTTAGCATTTTTTTTGCCTGAAAATTGAAATTTTTCTAGCACTGTACAAATCGACTTTTTGGGCCAAAAAAACGTGTTTTTGCATTTTTTTTGCCTGAAAATTGAAATTTTTCTAGCACAGTACAAATCGACTTTTTGGGCCAAAAAAACGTGTTTTAGCATTTTTTTTGCCTGAAAATTGAATTTTTTCTAGCACAGTACAAATCGACTTTTTGGGCCAAAAAAACGTGTTTTAGCATTTTTTTTGCCTGAAAATTGAAATTTTTCTAGCACTGTACAAATCGACTTTTTGGGCCAAAAAAACGTGTTTTAGCATTTTTTTTGCCTGAAAATTGAAATTTTTCTAGCACAGTACAAATCGACTTTTTGGGCCAAAAAAATGTGTTTTAGCATTTTTTTTGCCTGAAAATTGAAATTTTTCTAGCACAGTACAAATCGACTTTCCGGGCCAAAAAAACGTGTTTTAGCATTTTTTTTGCCTGAAAATTGAAATTTTTCTAGCACAGTACAAATCGACTTTTTGGGCCAAAAAAACGTGTTTTAGCATTTTTTTTGCCTGAAAATTGAAATTTTTCTAGCTCAGTACAAATCGACTTTTTGGGCCAAAAAAACGTGTTTTAGCATTTTTTTTGCCTGAAAATTGAAATTTTTGTAGCACAGTACAAATCGACTTTTTGGGCCAAAAAAACGTGTTTTAGCATTTTTTTTGCCTGAAAATTGAAATTTTTCTAGCACAGTACAAATCGACTTTTTGGGCCAAAAAAACGTGTTTTAGCATTTTTTTTGCCTGAAAATTGAAATTTTTCTAGCACAGTACAAATCGACTTTTTGGGCCAAAAAAACGTGTTTTAGCATTTTTTTTGCCTGAAAATTGAAATTTTTCTAGCTCAGTACAAATCGACTTTTTGGGCCAAAAAAACGTGTTTTAGCATTTTTTTTGCCTGAAAATTGAAATTTTTCTAGCACAGTACAAATCGACTTTTTGGGCCAAAAAAACGTGTTTTAGCATTTTTTTTGCCTGAAAATTGAAATTTTTCTAGCACAGTACAAATCGCTTCTGAGACCCAAAAAAATCGATTTTTCGGTGTTTTTAGGCTAAATTTTGGATATAAACGGGTATCGAAGATGCATGCACAAATCGACTTTTTGGGCCAAAAAAACGTGTTTTAGCATTTTTTTTGCCTGAAAATTGAAATTTTTCTAGCACAGTACAAATCGCTTCTGAGACCCAAAAAACTTGAGTTTTCGGTGTTTTTAGGCTAAATTTGGGATATAAACGGGTATCGAAGATGCATGCACAAATCGACTTTTTGGGCCAAAAAAACGTGTTTTAGCATTTTTTTTGCCTGAAAATTGAAATTTTTCTAGCACAGTACAAATCGCTTCTGAGACCCAAAAAACTCGATTTTTCGGTGTTTTTAGGCTAAATTTGGGATATAAACGGGTATCGAAGATGCATGCACAAATCGACTTTTTGGGCCAAAAAAACGTGTTTTAGCCTTTTTTTGCCTGAAAATTGAAATTTTTTTAGCACAGTACAAATCGACTTTTTGGGCCAAAAAAACGTGTTTTAACAGGCAGGAAGGCAGACAGGCAGGTAGGGAGGCAGGCAGGTAGGTAGGTAGGTAGGCAGGCAGGTAGGCAGGCAGGTAGGCAGGTAGGCAGGCAGGCAGGTAGGCAGGCAGGCAGGGAAATCTGACTTATATAGGGATGAAGTGAACCAATTTTCTATCCCGTTTCTACCACTAAAGAAAACGTGTTTACATACACCATGCTATTATATATTAGATATATAGATTAGAAATTATTCATTATTATATATTATTATTATTATTATTATTATTATTATTATTATTATTATTATTATTATTATTAGTAGTAGTAGTAGTAGTAGTAGTAGTAGTAGTATTGCCAATTGAGGCTTTTGTTCTGGCTATACTTACGACTCTCTCTCTCTTTCTCTCTCACACACCCATGTAAACAAAGAAACATTTGCAATGAAATGAAATGAAAATAATGCCGTTGAAAGCCAATAAAGTGTACTAAAAGTGAAATAGTAGTATTAAAAATGATGTAGATTAAAGTGAAGTGTAAAGGTGTGCAATATAGTAGATGAAAATTGAAAATGACTCGAATGTGTAAATGCAGTGTTGCCATGGTGTTGTAGCCACCACTAGCCACCTCTAGCCCAAGTGTGCAGGGTAGAAGCAGTGTTACCAATGTTTTATAGCCCAATTTTGTAGCCCCAAGGTGAGTTGTGATTGGCTAAAATGGGGGTGTTGGCGATTTTTGCCGAATATATATAAGGTCGTAAGCCGCCGGGGTGGTTGGTGGGGTGGGGGAGGGTAAAACAAGGGCTTGGGGGGGCGAAATTTTGGATTTAGAAGCGAAATAAAAAAAAATTTGGGCTTCTTCTCGACAGCCTAACCAAACCAAGCCTTATTTAACCTAACCTCTTCCTATTACAATTATTAGTAGTAATATTAGTAGTAGTAGTAATATTACCTAACCTAACCTAACCTAACACCTAACCTAACCTAACCTTTCCTAACCCCTAACCTAACCTAACCTAACCCAACCCAACCCAACCCAACCCAACCTAACCTAACCTAACCTAACACCTAACCTAACCTAACCTAACCTAACCTAACCTAACCTAACACCTAACCTAACCTAACACCTAACCTAACCTAACCTAACCTAACCCCTAACCTAACCTAACCTAACCTAACACCTAACCTAACCTAACCTAACCTAACCTAACACCTAACCTAACCCCTAACCTAACCTAACCTAACACCTAACCTAACCTAACCTAACCTAACCTAACCTAACACCTAACCTAACCTAACCTAACACCTAACCTAACCTAACCTAACACCTAACCTAACCTAACCTAACCTAACCTAACCCCTAACCTAACCTAACCTAACCCAACCCAACCCAACCCAACCCAACCTAACCTAACCTAACCTAACCTAACCTAACACCTAACCTAACCTAACCCAACCCAACCCAACCCAACCCAACCTAACCTAACCTAACCTAACCCAACCCAACCCAACCCAACCCAACCCAACCCAACCCAACCTAACCTAACCTAACCTAACCTAACCTAACCTAACCTAACCTAACCTAAACTATCACCTAACCTAACCTAACCTAACACCTAACCTAACCTAACCCAACCCAACCCAACCCAACCCAACCTAACCTAACCTAACCTAACCTAACCTAACCCAACCCAACCCAACCCAACCTAACCTAACCTAACCTAACCTAACCTAACCTAACCTAACCTAACTTAACCTAACCTAACCTAACCTAACCTAACCTAACCTAACCCAACCCAACCCAACCTAACCTAACCTAACCTAACCTAACCTAACCTAACCTAACCTAACCCAACCTAACCTCACCGCCCCGCTACCCTGCTGCCCCGCCGCCCCGCCCCGCTGCCCCGCCCTGCTACCCTGCCCAGCTGCCCTGCCGCCCCGCTGCCCTGCGCCCCCGCTGCCCCGCTGCCCCACTGCCCCACCGCCCCGCTGCCTCGCCGCCCCGCCGCCCCGCCCCATTGCCCCGCCCCGCTGCCACCCCGCTGCCCCGCCGTCCCGCTGCCCCGCTGCCCCGCCCCGCTGTTCCGACGCCCCGCCACCTCGCTGCCCCGTCCCGCTGCCCAGCCGCCCCGCTGCCCCACCCTGCTGCCCCGCTGCCCCACTGCCCCGCCATTCTGCTGCCCCACTGTCGCCCCGCTGCCCTGCTGCCCCGCCGCCGCCCCGCTGCCCTAACCTAACCTAACCTAACCTAACCTAACCCAACCTAACCTAACCTAACCGAACCTAACCTGCTGCCCCACCGCCCCGCTACCCTGCTGCCCCGCCGCCCCGCCCCGCTGCCCCGCCCTGCTACCCTACCCAGCTGCCCTGCCGCCCCGCTGCCCCGCGCCCCCGCTGCCCCGCTGCCCCGCTGCCCTAACCTAACCTAACCTAACCTAACCTAACCCAACCTAACCTAACCTAACCGAACCTAACCTGCTGCCCCACCGCCCCGCTACCCTGCTGCCCCGCCGCCCCGCCCCGCTGCCCCGCCCTGCTACCCTGCCCAGCTGCCCTGCCGCCCCGCTGCCCCGCGCCCCCGCTGCCCCGCTGCCCCGCCGCCCCACTGCCCCGCCCCGCTGCCCCGCCGCCCCACTGCCCCGCCACCCCGCCCCCCTGCTGCCCCGCCCCGCCGCCCCGCTGCCTCGCCGCCCTGCTGCCCCACTGCCCCGCCATTCTGCTGCCCCACTGCTGCCCCGCTACCCCGCCGCCGCAACCTAACCTAACCCAACCTAACCTAACCTAACCTAACCTAACCTAACCTAACCTAACCTAACCTAACCCAACCTAACCTAACCTAACCTAACCTAACCTAACCTAACCCAACCTAACCTAACCTAACCTAACCTAACCTAACCTAACCTAACCTAACCTAACCTAACCTAACCTAACCTAACCTAACCTAACCCCTAACCTAACCTAACCTAACCTAACCTGCTGCCCCACCGCCCCGCTACCCTGCTGCCCCGCCACCCCACCCCGCTGCCCCGCCCTGCTACCCTGCCCAGCTGCCCTGCCGCCCCGCTGCCCCGCGCCCCCGCTGCCCCGCTGCCCCGCTGCCCCACTGCCCCGCCGCCCCGCCCCCCTGCTGCCCCGCCCCGCCGCCCCGCTGCCTCGCCGCCCTGCTGCCCCACTGCCCCGCCATTCTGCTGCCCCACTGCCCCGCCATTCTGCTGCCCCACTGCTGCCCCGCTGCCCCGCCGCCGCAACCTAACCTAACCTAACCTAACCTAACCTGCCCCGCCACCACCCCGCTGCCCTAACCTAACCTAACCTAACCTAACCTAACCCCTAACCTGCTGCCCCACCGCCCCGATACCCTGCTGCCCCGCCGCCCCACCCCGCTGCCCTGCCCCGCTGCCCCGCCCCGCCGCCTCCCCGCCGCCCCGCTGCCCCGCCCCGCCGCTGCCTCGCTGCCCCGCCACGCTGCCCCGCCGCCCCGCTGCCCCGCCCCGCTGCCCCGCCGCCCCGCTGCCCCGCCGCCCCGCTGTCCCGCCCCGCTGCCCCGCCGCCCCACCTCCCCGCCGCCCCGCTGCCCCGCCGCCCTGCCACCCCGCTGCCCCGCCCCGCTTCCCCGCCGCCCTGCCACCCCGCTGCCCTGCCGCCCCACTGCCCCACTGCCCCGCCGCCCCGCTGCCTCGCCGCCCCGCCGCCCCGCCCCGTTGCCCCGCCCCGCTGCCGCCCCGCTGCCCCGCCCCACTGCCCTGCCCTGCTGCCCCGCCCCGCTGCCCCGCCCAGCTGTTCCGACGCCCCACCGCCTCGCTGCCCAGCCGCCTCGCTGCCCCACCCTAATGCCCCGCCACCCTGCTGCCCCGCTGCCCCACTGCCCCGCCATTCTGCTGCCCCACTGTCGCCCCGCTGCCCCGCCGCCGCCCCGCTTCCCTAACCTAACCTAACCCAACCTAACCTAACCTAACCTGCTGCCCCACCGCCCCGCTACCCCGCTGCCCCGCCGGCCCGCCCTGCTGCCCCGCCCCACTGCCCTGCCCCGCTGCCCCGCCCCGCTGCCGCCCCACTTCCCCGCCCGGCTGTCGCCCTGCTGCCCCGCCGCCCCGCTGCCCCGCCGCCCCGCCCCGCCACCCTGCCAACCCACTGCCCCGCCACCCCGCTGACCCACTGCCGCCCCGCTACCCTGCTGCCCCGCCGCCCCGCCCAGCTGTCCCGCCCTGCTGCCCTGCCCCGCTGCCCCGCCCCGCTTTCTTCCTGCTGCCGCCCCACAGCTCTGCTGCCCCGCCGCCCTGTCGTCGCCCCGCTGCCGCCCCGCTGCCCCGCCGCCGCCCTGCTGCCTCGCTGCTTTGCCACCCCGCTGCCCCACCCCGCTGCCCCTCTGACGCCCCGCTGCCAGGCCCCGCCGCCCTGCTGCCCCGCCGCCGCCCCGCGATGGCGGCGGGGCGACGGCGGCGGTGGTGGTGGCGGCGACAACGACGAAAAAAAAAATAATAATAATAAATAGATAAATATATATGTATGGATATGTGTGTGTGTTAATATATTTTTATTATGAATATTGAGGAGAGAGAGAGAGAGAGAGAGAGAGAGAGAGAGAGAGAGATGTGTGTGTGTGTGTATGTATTTGAAATATATATATATATATATATATATATATATATATATATATATATATATATATATATATATATATATATATATATATATATATATATATATATATAGTGGATACATATAGGTGGATACATGATACATAGTGGATACATAGGTGAAATATGTGGGGGTGGATACATAGGCGGATACATGGATGATACATATAGGTGGATACATGATACATAGAGGATACATAGGTGAAATATGTAGGGGTGGATACATGGATGATGCATATAGGTGGATACATGATACATAGAGGATAGGATACATGATACATAGAGGATACATAGGTGAAATATGTAGGGGTGGATACATAGGTGGATACATGGATGATACATATAGGTGGATACATGATACATAGAGGATACATAGGTGAAATATGTAGGGGTGGATACATAGGCGGATACATGGATGATACATATAGGTGGATACATGATACATAGAGGATACATAGGTGAAATATGTAGGGGTGGATACATAGGTGGATACATGGATGATACATATAGGTGGATACATGATACATAGAGGATACATAGGTGAAATATGTAGGGGTGGATACATAGGCGGATACATGGATGATACATATAGGTGGATACATGATACATAGAGGATACATAGGTGAAATATATAGGGTGGATACATAGGCGGATACATGGATGATACATATAGGTGGATACATGATACATAGAGGATACATAGGTGAAATATATAGGGGTGGATACATAGGCGGATACATGGATGATACATATAGGTGGATACATGATACATAGAGGATACATAGGTGAAATATATAGGCGGATAGATAGATAGATAGATAAATAGATATACATAGAGATTGATACTTTGTGATAGATGGATAGATGGATACATACATGAAGAGAGAGAGAGAGAGAGAGAGAGAGAGAGAGAGAGAGATGTGTGTGTGTGTGTGTATGTATTTGAAATATATATATATATATATATATATATATATGTGTGTATGTGTGTATGTATGTATGTATGTATGTATGTATGTGTGTATGTATGTATGTGTGTATGTATGTATGTATGTATGTATGTATGTGTGTGTGCTTATGTTTGTATGTATGTGTGTATGTATGTATGTATGTTTGTATGTATTTGTGCTTATGTTTGTATGTATGTGTGTGAAAGAATAAGAGTGAGCATTATTATTATTATTATTATTAATTTCACTTTAAATTAAAATAAAATAATTAGTCTCTCCTATACAT
>JAWZYT010006232.1:0-18445 GCA_034508575.1 Petrolisthes manimaculis | reverse complement strand
GTAAGGAAGGAGGATGACAGAGATGGTTAATACTCGTAGATGGGATTGGGTAGAACGAGGGAAAGTAGCGATGAAAAGGCAGCTTGATTAGTTTATGTAAAGAGAAGACGATCAAAGAGAAAGAGTTGGCAAAGAATGGGGAAGTAAGATGGGGAATTATAGACTGGATAAGATAAACAAAGAGGAGGTCGACGTAGGCTGGAAGGAGGTTAAGAACAGGATGAATTTGAGTACATAATTATATAGGTGAATAATTGGACAGATTACAGGGATGTATAAGGGTGAGAAAGGGGTTGAGATAAGATACAGTGAGACAGGCAGGATGAAAAAACTAGGGTGAAATGAGGGGACGAGGGGGTCAGATAGATTGGCATTAGTTGAAAAAGAAGAGAATGTTGAACTGGGATGATTGGGGAGCACAGAACTGGAATTGTATAAATAAGAAAAGAGACGAATGAGCAGTGTGAGTGGGAAGTAGCAAGTGGAAGATGGTAAGGGTTAGGTTAGAATAAGTTAGGTTATAAAAAAAAAGGTTAGGGTGTAGAGTAACTTAGGGTAAATAATAGGTTAGGGTGTAAAGATTAGGCTAGGGTATAAAGTAGGTTAGGATTTGTTGGTTACTTTAGGATATGGTAGGTTAGGTTTTGTTAATTAAAGAAGGTTACATTAGGATATAGTAGGTTAGTTATGTTAGGTTAGGATAGGTTAGAGTAGGTTAGAGTAAGTTTGTTCTAGTTAAGGTAAGGAGAGGACGAGTGAAAGTTAGTAGACTTGGGTCCCAAGAACTGTATTAGGACAGTATCATAGTCGTATATCCAAGAGCAGGGTTATAGGATAGCTTGGACCATTGTATGTATGTATGTGTGTTTATGTTTGGATGTGTGTGTGTTTGTTTCTATGCATGTTTTTTTTTTTTTTTTTTTTGCATGTGTGTCTGTCTATGTGTGTGTGTGTGTGTGTGTGTGTGTGTGTGTGTGTGTGTGTGTGTGTGTGTGTGTGTATGTGTGTGTGTGTCTGTCTATGTGTGTATGTGTGTGTGTGCTCAGAATTGGACTGGGTCGGGGAGAGGAACGAGAATTACTATTACTGGGTCAATTCTCACTGCTTTGGTGGAAACGATGGAACGGATATCGGGGAGAAGTCAGAAGGGATGGCACGAGTAGCAATAAAGGTGAGAAATGAGCAGAAGGGAAAGAAAAGGGAACAACCTGCGAAAGAAGGGAAATAAAGTAGAGAAAAGTGAAAAATATGTATATATCCAATTTAAGAATAATTATTATGTTTGATGTTTAGTGTTTTGGAGTGGGATTATTTACTTGGGTAAAAAGTTAGTAGAGTTCTGTTACAGACTCACAATCACACGTCCTTCCGCTCTCTAAACAGTGATACTCTCTTATTATGTTGTCCAAATAATATAATATACAGCAGGAAGTACAAGTCCAGTGACACTAACCATTTTGAGTTCGCATCTCAAAGACCAATGTTGCTCCTTCAACTGAGTGAAGAGAGGTGAGAGAAGTGAAGGTGACAGACAGGTGATGAACAAAGCCACATAGAGGTTATCGTTTGTAAACAAGACGAATGTAATAGTGGGAGATTGTTAAGGGGGAAGTTTTATGTTGGTAAATCTGGAGCAACTGAATCCTCCAAACTATTCCAGGCAACAGAACACCATTACTTTTGCTCTTCTGGTTCGGTTTCCTGGCATACTTTGGAGGAATCTAGGCACTCCAACGTACCAAAAAGGAACTACCACCTTAAGGGAGTCTTTGCTAGTGTCTGTGCTAGTGCCTGCAAATAATGTTGTCGAAGCAAATCATTCCCTTCCAAGACCAGGTAACTCAGGCTTAGATTCCCACAGTTCGCTTCCTCTGTTTATAGTCTCCGTCGTATCCTTCCTCCTGGCCACCAGTAAGGGGGTGTGGGAATAGGGGGACAGGCTTGGGGGTGGGATTTGGGGGTGCAGGAGTAGGGGAACAGGCTTGGGGGGGTGGGATTTGGGGGTGCAGGAGTAGGGGAACAGGCTTGGGGGGGGGTTGGGGGGTTAGGGGGTGCGGGAAAAGGGGGCCAGGCTTTCTACCCACCCCAAGTCTGTACCCCTATTCCTACCCACCCACCCCAGTCCACCCCCAAGCCTGTCCCCTACTCCCACACCCGCTTAAACTAGAGACAACTTATCCCATCATTCCAATTGATTGTATTTACTAATTTTGAGAAGGTGGACGGGCGACTACACACAAACACTCACTCTTCATCACACGGACTGGAAATGTACGGTACCACCTGGTTGAACTCAGGCAAACAAACAAATAATCACACTCACACACACACACAACAAACAAATACATAACAAACATACGCACTCACACAAACACACAACAAACAAATACACTCACACAAACACACAACAAACATACACACTCACACATACACATAGCAAACATACACACTCACACAAACACACAACAAACAAATACACTCACACAAACAAACACACAAACACACAACAAACAAACACACTCACACAAACACTCACACAAACACACTCACACAACCACACAACAAACAAACACACAAACACACGCACTGCTCACACAGAAAAAAAATATGAGAGCGTGGGATGACAACAAGAGTCTGCCGTTAAGTAAATCCGCACAATTTCCCGTTCTTGGAATAAAAGTCACACTCACTTCCCCTTCTGCTGATACAATTTTCAGCGGGACAATTTTACCAGCTATTGTGTGGCTTGTTCCCTTGACGTTTTTTTTTTTTACCAGAATTTATTATCTTGCATTTTATATTTTGCAGCAACGATTATTTTTTTATGGTAGCGTGTTAAGTTACACCTCACTGTTGTTTGCCAGCCTAATTTTGCTCTAATAGTGTATTGTTTGACATTTCCGCAACTCACGAGTATTTCAAATTAATTGTCAAATTATTGTATGATATATATGTATACAGTATATATATATATATATATATATATATATATATATATATATATATATATATATATATATATATATATATATATATATATATATATATGTGTGTGTGTGTGTGTGTGTGTGTGTGTGTGTGTGTTTCATCATAGAGAAAACTTTGAAAGAAATCCTAACTGCAATTACACCCATATTATTCGAGCTCCCATTTTCATAAGGTGGTCCCTTGGTATAACAATACCTCCCATCACAATTCTAGCCAGTTTCCTTCCACTCCGTGTGTCCCTTGGCCATTCTTTGTTACCACCTTCCAGACGTACAGTTTCACTTATGCTAGATGTAATTTTCACTACTCGGAAGATGCTGATCTTTCTGTGACCATTTTCACAAGATATCCACCGTTCACGGACCTCCTTTTCTACGTATCACAGAGAAAGTCATATGAAGGTCTATGCAGACTTCTAACACAGTTGACGGTTCTGACCTGATGATTTGCTTTTTTCCCATTGTATCCAAATCAATCATTGGGTTGTAAATAAGCCAGGTGAGCTAATTTAATATAATTCATGTTATCAGCAGAACCTGAGTGACATAGAATGCTGTCCAAAGATCTCAGTACTATTTTTTTTTTTTTTTGAGGGGGGTCGCACAAACGGACTCTGACTACCACGAATTCTTTCCCAATCAAACCAATCAGTGGCCATGTTTGGGAGGCAATAAATATGTCCAAAGTGACTAGGAAAAAAGGGCCATTATTATATCTTCCACCCCAGTCTCTTTTCTAATTAATCCACGCCCTTCCTCACCATAAATTTGAAACAGTAACAGGGAGGAAAAGGATGAACAAATAAATAAACAAATAAACTACAACAGGAGGGGGAAAACAATGTTGGAAGATAGATAGCGATGATATGAATAAGAAAGAATGAGAGAGCCACAAAGACAGACGGGGAATGTGTGACAAGGGGAGGTGAGTTATGGTCTGTCTAGATTTTGGTCTCTAAAGGACAATTAACCTTCATGCAACCAGATGGAGGAAGCTCTTGCTTTTATTCGCGTGGGTGAATGAATGAGATAAGAAGACGTCAGGACAGGAGAAAGGGCATGCAGGGACAAGAACAATATTGTCTAATTTCTCAGGTCTAGTTTTGCATCGGTTAGACTCGTTGTACTTTGCAGACTTTGAACGCCATATTGAGCAAGTACCAGTAAGTAGAATAAAAGTGAAGAGGTGTGAAAGAAACATAATTGGAAAGGGGAATGTGATAAGAGGTTGTCAAACAGGGAATGTTGAGAACACATGGCGAATGAAGGTATGGTTGAGTGAAGAGGAAAAAAGTGTGCATAATATGATGTGAATTGATACAGTAAAAAGTGAATGAAGAAAATGACATGGAGATAATAAGAATGATAGAATAGTGTAGAGGAGAGTGAAATGTAGGGTACTAAGGAGAGAACAGGGAGAGATACAGGGAGGAGGTAGAGGAGTGGGGGGGACTGAGGGACACTATTTGTTGTTATTGCTGTTGTAATTGCCGACTGTTATTACGGTTGATATAATTATACTGATGATGTTTCTACAGTATTACATTAAGTGGTTCTGTCTTAATGCTTCTACAGCTGCTAGGCCTTTTAGTGTTAGTGTTGTTTCTGATGTTCTTTTGTTATTGTAACTACTTTTTAGTTTTTAGTGTTGAGAAGAGGAGAGGAGAGGAGAGGAGAGGAGAGGAGAGGAGAGAGGAGAGGAGAGGAGAGTAGAGTAGAGAGGAGAGTAGAGTAGAGAGGAGAATAGAGTAGAGAGGAGAATAGAGTAGAGTGTAGTGTAGAGTAGAGTGTAGTGTAGAATGTTTTACAATACAGTATAGTGCAGTAGTGTCGTGTAGTGTTAGTACAGTTGTTGGCATGGTTTGTGTTCACCATTTGTGTTTTAACGGATCTTCTTGTTATTGTTATTGTTGGCATCTACCACTACTATTACTCTTGTCACTCTTACTATCTATAGCGGTACTACAACCTGCTGTTCCTCTAACCGGCTGGATATATCGTACCTCCTGATGGGGTGTTGACATTCCCCACATGCAAAGTGCTGGCCATTTACACTCTTAGACGAGCATGTACTGTATATACAACATACATACAGACACAGACAGAAGCACGCAAACAGAAATAGACAGGCAGGCATAGACAGACAAACAGAGGCACACACACAAATGCAGGCACACATACATACAAACAGACATATATATGGCAGAGACAAGCACATGAGACAGACACACATGAAGTGAGAGAGAAACACACGTGACAGAAAAATAAACACTAATCATCATCATCATCATCATCATATTTTATCGCACCAAAATTTTACCCACATCAGACCCACGGAGACGGGAAGACACATAGAACGTAGATAAACTATTCAGACAGAGAAGTAAGAACACATTATAAACACACAGGCAGACACACACACCCAAATCCAAAGTTCCTCTCAGCTCTTCAAAACAACACGCGGGAAAGATATAGATTTCTCTGTACGAATGTAAAGTAAATTAAATTGTTTCCAGTGCTTCGATGCAGCTGTAAATGAATATGTACAGAATATTGTGTATCATTCTTGTATGTATGTAGTCCTTAGTGTGTGTGTGTGTGTGTGTGTGTGTGTGTTTGCTCGTGTTCTGTTGACCTACTGACTCACTGTTTGTATAAGTGGTTTAGTGTGTGTGTGTCTGGTGGTTTGGGAAAGGTGTGTGGGAGGGGCTGTCTGAGGGTGTGCATGGGTGGTGTGTGGACCCAATGTTGTGTACGGTACAGTAGTGTTATGTTCACTCGTATATCCATGGACGGTATACTTGTTTGTTTACAGCAAGAGGCGTGGGAAGCCGTCTGTAGTGTAATTTGATTTTTGGATGGTGTGTGGATTCAGTAGTGTGTATTTAAAGTGTTTTATTTAAAGCTGTGTGTGTATGCATGTGTATATTTATGTATGTATAATATGTGCAGGTATGTGTGTGTCTAAGCATATGTTTGAGCTATAAGATATTGATATACTGCTGCCATCTGGGTGTAACGTTGGGGTGGGTGTGTCCGTGTGGTTGTATGTGTACTTTATGTATGTGTGTATCGTGTAGGTGAGATCTGGTGTGTGAGTGTGAGTGTATGTGAATGTTTCAGTGTGTGCGAATGTGTGTGTGTGTGTGTGTGTGTGTGTGAATATTTCAATGTGCGTGAATGTGTATGTGTGCGAATGTGTATGTGTGTGAATGTGTTTCTGTGTGTGAATGTGTTTCTGTGTGTGAATGAGTGTGTGTGTGTGTGTGTGTGTGTATGTATGTATGTTTGTGGATGAGTGTGTGTGTAAATGTGTATGTGTGTCTGTACGCCTATCTACATAATAATGATATGAATATTACTAAGGTACAAGTGAACGCGAGTGTGTAGGCTACAGCTCTACGAAACTTAATGAATTATTAAAGACGATTTACATAATAAGATTCACCTTCTGCCATATTACTCAAAACTTATCGAAAACATAATACATTACATGTCTCAAAAGTTCAAAACAGAACACCAGGACCGTATCAAAATAAGAATAAAAATGAAAAATTAAGATTAATATTTGCATAAAATTAAATGCATACGTAATTCAGTCTTCTCCTCATAAGTTGTATTTTTGTAATGTTTGTATGGCTCATATCGTTGCTCATTCCCCCCAAGAGTAATGACTGTGGGAATGTCAGAGGCTTCTTGGTAACTCAGTCCGGCAGGTAACATACAGTGACAAGAATCGAGGGGAGAGAGACTGAGATGAAAAGATATAGGGGAGAAAATGAGAGAGAGAGAGAGAGAGAGAGAGAGAGAGAGAGAGAGAGAGAGAGAGAGAGAGAGAGAGAGAGAGAGAGAGAGAGAGAGAGAGAGAGAGAGATGAGGGTGGAGGGCACGCACATAATTATACAGTAGATAAAGCAAACAGGCAAACAGTTGTACAGTAGGCCAGAAAAAATCGTACATTCGTTAAAATATAATCTGATAATATTTTGATCCGTGTGACCCACAAATGAAGCATGGCGAAGAAAAGAGAAGATAATATTTCATTGTAGTGTTGGTAGCCCTACTTTCATGACTTTAGCAGCAGGGTTTTGGACATTTTTTAGACGCTTTCTGATGTATCGGGTGCAGTAATAGTTTCAGTTTGTAGTTGCTTCAAAAGAGTATTTCATATATTTTCCTTATGAGTAGTCAACCCAGATTAAACAGACTTACTAAACCTGCTGGAATTACACGAACCAACATTTCTGAAAGCAGCGGACCTCCCAGCGCAAAATATAGTTTCCTTTACTTGTTTACGTGTGTGTGTAGTGACAGTCAGACGGAAAGGCAAGTTTAAACAAAAAGCGAAAATGGGTTCTATAATTTTCTGGGTACATGAGCGTGTGAGAATATGTACAGTACGTGTGTGTGTGTGTGTGTGTGTGTGTGTGTGTGTGTGTGTGTGTGTGTGTGTGTGTTACATGTGTATAATATCATGAGAATATCACCTTAGGTCTGAAAACAAAAGTCGCCATCTAATTTGCTTCCCTTGTTTGTTATTCATGGAGACACGAGTTCTCTCCTTTATTAACGTCAGATATCTTTGTCCATTTTGTGTGCGTCTGTCACGACATGGTAGTGATGGACTAGGGTCATTCATCACCCTGGTTCGGGTTTAACTTGAGGGAACGTGAATTTTTAACAAGTCCTGACAGTATCTCCCGTGTGTGAAGGAACGGAATGACGGATACACACACATACTTGGACACATACGGTATACATATAACCACCACCACCACTCCAAAACACACACACACACATACACACTCACAATTTTCCTTTCTTTCTATATACCATACCCATACATTAGCGTGTATTTATGTATGTGACAGGAGGAAGGTTTGTATATCTTGTGTATAAGCTTCTCTGTTAACTTCCATCGACTCTCATGGTCCAAGTTTATACATGTGTCAAATTGATCGTGCATGACTCCACCAGTTTGTCTGATGATGGAGACAGACTTTATGTTTATTTATGTTGATGTATGGTTATGTATGGTTATGTTTATGTATGGTTATGTATGGTTATGTTGATGTATGGTTATGTATGTTTATGTTTATGTATGGTTATCTATGTTTATGTTTATGTTTCTTTATATTGATGTTTATGTATGTTTATGTATCTCAGTGCTATTGAATTGACACAAGATGAGAATATGCAAAAAGTAAAAAGTAAAAGTAATAATAAAAAAATATATAAAAATAAAAATAAATAAATGAATAAATAAAATAAACATAAATTGAATAACTTCACACAGATGAGAATATGTAACAAGTTAAAATTAAAAGTATTAATAAAACAAATATATAAAAATAAAAATAAATAAATAAGTAAATATATAAATAAAATAAAAATAAATAAATAACTAAATATATAAATAAAATAAAAATAATTAAATAAAATAAAGGCCTTAATGACCAACACCAGGATTGATAGGCCAGAAAAAATAACAGTAGGGGAGGAATGTTATTATTAATTGTATGAATTAGTTCAAAGGTATTCATCTCTTACTTTTTGTACTTTTTGTTGTTTGTCTTTGTATCGCTGTCTCTATCTTTCTATCTATCTGTATCTCTGTCTCTCCCTATCTATCTGTATCTCTGTCTCTCCCTGTTTATCTATCTGTATCTCTATCTCTCCCTGTTTATCTGTATCTCTGTCTCTCCCTATCTATCTGTATCTCTGTCTCTCCCTATCTATCTGTATCTCTGTCTCTCCCTTTTTATCTGTATCTCTGTATCTCCCTGTTTATCTGTATCTCTGTCTCTCCCTGTTTATCTGTATCTCTGTATCTCCCTGTTTATCTGTATCTCTGTCTCTCCCTGTTTATCTGTATCTCTGTCTCTCCCTGTTTATCTGTATCTCTGTATCTCCCTGTTTATCTGTATCTCTGTCTCTCCCTTTTTATCTGTATCTCTGTCTCTCCATATCTATCTATCTGTCTGTCTGTTTTTCTCTTGTTGTCTTACCTCCTCTCTCTCTCTCTCTCTCTCTCTCTCTCTCTCTCTCTCTCTCTCTCTCGCTCTCTCTCTCTCTCTCTCTCTCTCTCATGAAGAAAGTGTAGGGGAGTGGAGTAAACAAGTGGCTGACCCTCACGTCCACTCCACAACAAACTGACCGCTAAATTGAAACTTCGGAAGCAGACACAAGCTGACCCCTTCTCACCCCCCCCACCCCTCACACCCCCTTGGTCCTTCCCTCCCCTGTGCCTTCCCTCCCTGTCTTCTTTCTTGTCTTCGTACTCTCTCAACTCGCAGGCATAAACGCACGAATGCACGCACACAAACTCAAGTACACACGAACTCTGATGGATGCATGCACGCGAATACGAACCAAAATGCACGAACGCATGCACACAAACTCAAAAGGATGCACACGAACACGAAAACACGCACGCAAACTCAAACGCACGAACGCACGTAGCCTATCCACTCTTGCAAATACATATATGGGGGAGACAAACTCACAATACACACATGTTTTTTTGTATGAATATAACTCTCTCTCTCTCTCTCTCTCTCTCTCTCTCTCTCTCTCTCTCTCTCTCTCTCTCTCTCTCTCTCTCTCTCTCTCTCTCTCTCTCTCTCTCTCTCTCTCTCTCTCTCTCTCTTCAATACAGCTGCTATCGAGCGTGATGGTCGATGCACATAATTACTATTGAAATTATTATATTATCAACTGAAAATATGAAAGACAACGATTGACATGACGCCTAAAAAAATATGAAAATACGTGAACAGAGGCCAATTAATGGTGACAATATGAAAAAAAACTGTCAATTGAATGAGTATTTGTATTACACTGATTCTATGAGACGAGAGACAGGGAATGATATAGAAGGGAAGGTGAAAAGAGCAAAAGAGAAAAGGAAAACAAAATTATTAGTCTATTTTAATGATAATGATAATGATGATAATAATGATAATGATAATGATAATGATAATGTTAATAATAATGTTAATAATAATGTTAATAATAATAATGATAATAATAATGATAATAATAATGATAATGATAATAATGATAATGATAATAATAATGATAATAATAATGATAATAATAATGATAATAATAATGATAATAATAATGATAATAATAATGATAATGATAATGATAATAAACATAATAAACATAATAAACATAATAATATTAATAATAACAATAATAATAAAAACAAAATTATAATAAAAACAAAATTATAATAAAAACAAAATAATAATAAAAACAAAATAATAATATTAATAATAATAATAATGGGTTGGTAGGTGTAAAATAACTTAATGATTTAGTTACATAATAAAATTCACCATCATCATCATCATTATCCCCGTCACTAAATCTATAACTAAATCTAATCTCATTAATGAATCGTGAAAAAAATCTTCTCGTTTTACTGCCTTAATCAACCAATTAATTTAAAAGAAAGAACTGTCACGAATAAAACTTTTTAAATGCTCAAAGGTTTTTATGGTCCTTTATTTTGAGAGAGAGAGAGAGAGAGAGAGAGAGAGAGAGAGAGAGTGTTAGAGAGAGTGTTAGAGAGAGTGTGAGAGAGTGTGAGAGAGAAAGGGAGTGGGAGAGTATGAGTGAGTGAGAGAGAGCGAGAGAGAAAGAGAAAGAGTGGGAGAGTATGAGTGAGTGAGAGAGAGCGAGAGAGAAAGAGAAAGAGTGGGAGAGAGAAAGAGTGGGAGAGAGAAAGAGTGGGAGAGCGAAAGAGTGAGGGAGAGAAAAAGAGAGAGTGAGAGAGAAAGTGAGAAAGAGAGAAAGAGAGGGAAAGAGAGTGAGAGAGAAAGACGAGTCACAGTTCCTCCAGCCTGTGTTTTAATGGTACAGTAACATTTTTCCTCAGAGCTATACACTTTACTGTTTGTCCTCCTCTCCTTCTCTCCTCTGTTTGTTACCCCTGCTTCATTGGTACTTACTTACTCCTCCTCTGTAATTACCCGTATCTTCTCTCTTCCTCTTTCCCCTGTACTGCACTCCTCTGTTAATGTCTCTATCTCATTATTGTTCCATGTATTACACTGATCAGTCCACTTTATCTAACTCATTTAGTTTTTCTCATGGTCCAAACATGTCTCTTTAAACGCAAATAATATATAATACTGAGCCTTGGAAAAATAGCTTGATTTTATTGTCCGGTAAAAATCTCAAGGTCAATTCTATGCTGTGAAGGAATGAAGGAATATCTAAATTTTAAGATAACGCCTTGATTATAAAGTCATGTTTCAACCCTAAGAAAAATGCATCTCTTTGATGGATTATGTTATCTTCCTCCCTGTATCAATTTTCTCCCTCGGTGGTCTTATGGTTGTCATCCATCATCGTACTCTCATCCTGCTTGACCCTTTCCTACACACACCACACCACTCACTAACATGTGCCCATTTATTTTTTATGTTTACGTTTCTAAAGTAGTTAAGTTCATGCCACTTTTCCTATTCTCAGATTCCTTGAGGCAGAAGTAATCGAATGGTTAAGTATTTCTGAGAGGACTGACCTCGCACTTTCTCCAATAACCACACCCATGCACCCAGATCGGTAAAACTTTAATAGCTCCTTTTCTCCTCCTCCTCAGGCAAGTTGGTGCCCTTCCTGGAGTACTGTGTGTGCCACGCCTCTGTGCTCACCATCCTCGTCATCAGCTTCGAGCGCTACTACGCCATCTGCCGGCCTTTGCGAGCCTCATACACCTGTACCAAGATGAGGGCCTGCACATGTATCCTCACCATCTGGGCTGCTGCTGTCATGCTCTCCTGGTCAGACCATATATATCTTAGTTGATATTTTGTCTTGTCTAAACTGTGCAATATATTTTCCATTGCGTTCTGGACTAATTTATATATATGCTTTCAGCCTCCTTTCCTCCTGAACAATATCTCTCTGCTTAACTATATGATTTTTATATCTTGACGCCCACTAATCTGTCCATCCTCATAGGTCATCCATATAACAATTTAAATCCTCATATCAACCTTCCATTCACAATACCATCAACGGTAGACAAAACTCGACACAAACCATTCATGTTTTGGAGCATTATTGACAAGAATGTAACTGGGCAGTACAATCAATCCATCAATTAATCCACACCTTAGCTCATCCACTAACCATCACCTCTTTCACCCATCCACTCACCCTCCTCCTCATCCATCCATCCATTTACCTTCCACCTCATCCACCCAGTTACCCTTTTCCTCATCTATCCATCCATCCATTTACCCTCCTCATCACTTCCATCCACTTATCTTCCTTCTCATCCATCAATTTACCTACCTCCTCATCCATTCATCCATTCATTTACCTCCTCCTCATCCATTCATCTATTCATTTACCCTCCTCTTCATCCATCCATCCATCCATCCATCTGTTTACCCTCCTCCTCAACCACACAACCACTAATTCTCCTCCTCATCCACTCATCCCTGTTGGTATCCTGGGCTGTTGTTGACTTCATTCTGTACTTGATGAGGTTGAGGGGGGACAATTTACCAAGACCCTCCGTCGCCTTAATTAAGAAAGGGACGAGAGAGAGAGAGAGAGAGAAAGAGAGAGAGAGAGAGAGAGAGAGAGAGAGAGAGAGAGAGAGAGAGAGAGAGAGAGAGAGAGAGAGAGAGAGAGAGAGAGAGAGAGAGAGAGAGAGAGAGAGAGAGAGGAGAGAGAGAGAGAGAGAGAGAGAAAGGAAAGAGAGAGAGAGAATGTGTGTGTGTGTGTCTATATGTACAGTATACATGTATGATGCTATTTTTTTTATATATATTTTTTGTGTGTGTGTCACTGCCCTGTCACCACCATCACTATATAAAAGACTGCCACCACCTACATTTCACCCCGAAGTATCCTTCCCAACATCCCTTTACCATTAATCTCCATTCTCCCACAACCTCCACTACTGTCAACACTGGGGAACAACAACAACAACAGCAACAACAACTACAACTACCACAACTACCACCAACATCAGGACATGAGACTCCTCTACCACCACCACCACCAACAACAACAACATCCATGCACTCCGACTTTTTTCACCAACACTGCCACAATTCACAGCCACTAATATCACAACTAACAGCCACTATCACCAACAAAAGACATCACTAACACCACCATCTTCAACCAACCACCATCTTCAATCATCCACCCCCACTCTCACTTCTTCCACCTCTTGCCACTCGTTCATCATTGCCTGCCGTCCTCATTACTCAATATATATAATTACCTTGAAGAGTTTACACTCACACACACACACACGAGAGAGAGAGAGAAAAAAAAAAGAGTCTGTGTGTATGTGTGTGTGTGTGTGTGTGTGTGTGTGTGTGTGTGTGTGTGTGTGTGTGTGTGTGTGTTTGTGTGTGTGTGTGTGTGTGCAATAAATAATATATACCATAATACAAAATAAATTAACGAGTATAATCATATGTGAGAAATCACCTACGTCCACTATCCATGAAGGTTTGGTGAGTCTCTGGTCCGCCATCACGTGTGTTTGTTTGTTTCTCACTGCGGCCAATTAACACTTTTGTGGACTGGTAAGAAGGGTACGTTGAAAGATGAAAGTGAAGGAGGAGGAGGAGGAGGAGCTGGTGGTGGTGGTAGGTGGTGGTAAGTGGAGGTGGGTGGTGGTTGAGGTTGGTGGTGGTAATGGAGGTAGGTTGTGGTGGAATAGGGTCGTGGTAGTGGGTCATGGTGGTGGTGGAGGAGAGTGAGGTGGTGGTGGTGGTGGTAGAGAAAGAGGAGGAGGAAGATAAGAAAGTGGATTGGGAGGGAGAGCAGCACGAGGAGAAAGAAGAGGACCGGAAGGAGGAGATGGAGTCAGAATATGAGATAATGATGTTTCCAATTTGTCGGATTTAGAGTTAGATTAGCAAATGAAAGGAAATGAAGGACGAGAGTGAGAAGTGGAAGAGAGAAAAAGAGGGAGGAAGGATGAAAGGAGACTGGAAAGGATCAAGAAAGTCGAAAAAATATAATTTAACAAGTGTACTGTAGGTTGGTACAGTCACTTAAAATAGTAAAAAAAGAGAAACAAGAAAGTTTTGAGATTGTAAACCTCCATCAAGGCTGAGCATTTCATTATATTCCCTCAAATGTTGTCAAAGTAAAAGGGGAAAACCACCAATATTTCACCCTCATTTTTAATTCTGTAAGTCTGAGAAAGAGAGGGATTCAAGAACTATATCCAAATCTATAAGTCTCTCCCATAATCTAATTACATATTGCCGTTAACGAGGCCCATCCTTGGTAAAAACTTGATGGAAATTTACACATATCGTTTTACCTAATCTTGCTAATAGACAGACACACACTGATATACAAAAACCAACTGAGCCAATCACATAATTATCCTCTGTGGTGGAGGGTAAGTATGGCATCGTGGCAAATATGACTCGTGTTAATAATGATGGAAATAGAATGAGTGAGGATGTCTTGGCAAGAATATGGTCGTAAAATTTGCAGTATAAGAGTAATGGCTTGAGGAGTAATTGTGGTGGCATTTATAGGCTTCACGGAGCTTCTGTGAGCAATATATGTCCATCCGGGGAATTTAAAATGTCTAGTGAAACAGTTCTCATATTTTCAGTCTATAAATAAACTTTATGAAACTGCAGTTGCGATACATACAATAAGGGATAAAAGTTTGAAATGTGCAAACTGTACAACTCAAATGATCTTCGCTTGTATGTTCATATTGCTTCTGTGAAGTATTGGCTACAGGACTAACCCATTTTGTACCAGTGAGGAAATCAAAAGTAGACGAGCTAAGAGAGAGGTATAAAACCTGTAAGTAAAAGCGCACAAGGGCAAAATGTAGAAAATGGGAAGGGAGGGGGAGTGGTGGGGGGAGAGGGAGTGGTGGGGGGAGAGGAGAGTGGAGGGGGGAGGGGGGAGGGGAGGAAGGAGTCGGGGCTAGCAGAGCAAGAAACTAGGACAGAGGACATAAGGCAGAGGACAGGAGGCAATGGGGCAGGAGGCAATGATCAAACACATTTACCTTTACTAAAACAAGCCATTAGTTCAAAGACACATGCTTGATTCAGGCGGCAAGGCTTTTACCGTCCACACATGGACTTGACTGAGACATATAAACACTTGTGTCAGAAGGAATAAGTTGTCCTCAGTTCTCTAGACACAGAGTCTTTATATGTACACATTTGCTATCTGTGGTGAGATGCATCTTTTTTGCAGTGTATACTATGACTTTCCTATATCGTTTTCCTTAATTTAAAATAATAACTAATAATAGTTTCTAAAAATAAGTGCTTCAAATCGTTTCTAGGCCAACAACGATTTAACAGTACTTTTTTTTTAAGTTTTCAACTCGTACGTCCCTAAATCATCTCTGACAATGATGCGTGTTAATTAAACCGCTCGAATCCAGCAATTCTCCAATTGGATTTCATGCTTGCACACACGCGCGCGGACGCACTTGTTTGCACGCATTCACTCACTCGCTCGCGCACGCACTTACTCGCTTGCACACACACACACACACACACACACACACACACACACACACACACACACACAAGGACATTGTAGGAATCATCCTCAAATTCACAATCGACTCTCATATTTCATGCAGGAAAAGAAGTCATCAATCACTGATCTGTTTGGTCGGACTGAGGGACATCCATTTATCAAACCATCATTCATGCAGTTCTCTCAGACAATCAGGAAGGTGGACAGTTATACAGGCAAGGGAGACGTGGGTCGCATACCTTATAATGTATTCCGGTTTGTGATATCTAGACACACATGGATCGATGGTTTAGGTAGCCATGCATGACTGCCACCATTTCCCACTAATATTCCTAAATACTCCCAGGACATTCTGTAGTGTTAAGGGGGTGCGGGAAAAGGGGGACAGGCTTGGGGGGGGGATAGGGGGTTTTGGGTGGGTGCGGGAGTAGGGGGACAGGCTTCGGGGGGGTTAGGGGAGGTGCGGGAATATATAGAGGGCCAGACTTTCTACCCACCCCAAGCCTGTCCCCCTATTCCCACACACCCCCAGTCCCCCCCCCCCCAAGTCTGTCCCCTACTCCCACACCCCCTTAAGTTCATCTTATGTTGTCTTATTTTGTCTTCCTCTAGTAGTCAGTGGAAAACAGTATATGAAATAAACTACAAGTGCACTTATTGGAACATTTTTGGTGGCTCCCGTTTCAAATTTATCCATAAATACAATACTGTCATTATGTTCACTAATTTCTCAACTATTTATTTTAATATCTTTTATCTTTACTGCTTTCATAAATTTGGCAATATCACTTCTTGTATCTACACTAAATCTATAATATCTGTCAGGTCAGTCAATACCAATCACACAGCTTCCATCACATTAAATCAATCAGACTGAACAGATGATGGATGCATGGACGTATGGACATGTATAATTATCTGTGAGGTTTTGGATCAGTGAATAATATAATATAATATAATATGCTCACAGCTGAACATCATGGACCGTGAAACCCTCTCTATATAAAGTCTAGATCATCAGTTGTTATTCCTCTGCGTGTAATCCCGTGTAAAGTGTTGTCAATCGTACTTAAAGTTTATAGACGAATACAGTGTAGATCAAGAGAGAGAGAGAGAGAGAAAGAGAAAGAGAAAGAGAGAGAGAGAGAGAGAGAGAGAGAGAGAGAGAGAGAGAGAGAGAGAGAGAGAGAGAGAGAGAGAGAGAGAGAGAGAGAGAGAGAGAGAGAGAGAGAGAGAGGAGAGAGAGAGAGAGAGAGAGAGAGAGAGAGAGGGGGGGGGGGGTAATGCTGTACACTGACCTCTTGAACTCACACACACACACACACCACACACACACACACACACACACACACACACACACAAACACACACACACACACACACACACACACACACACACACACACACACACACACACACACACACACACACGCACGCACTTGCATCCATATATACACACACACACACATCCCCCTCCCCCATACAAGCATCCATATATACACACACACATACAAGCATGCACTGACTCAGCCACACACAAGTAAAAATACTCCCCGGAATGACTGATGGACAAGGGCATCTGCATCAATCACTCACTCACTCTATCACTCAAGATTACACGCAGTTGACTCATGCACACAGTCACTCTCACAAACAAATATGCAAACTTACACACGCACTTAACCCGTGCACGCAAGCACGCTGAAGAATCAATCTTTTAAACACTTGAGATCATACAAGACCTTATTAGTCACGATATTCACACACAAAAATTCATGCACAAGCACACACAGATACACACAGTTAACCAAGTACACACACATACTGGCTGATTTAAAAACCCATCAGGCACACACGAGCATACTGTACACTGATGCAAACACACACTCACACACACACACACCAAACTGAAGCTCACACAAAAGAAAAAAGATGGAAACACCCAACTAACACATAAGCACACTCAAACACAATCATGTAAGTACACACAAGCAAGCAAGCAAGCAAGCAAGCAGTCGCCAGAACCGGGTACCAGCAGCTGCATGTGGAGAATAATTCACTTTGAGTCATGGTTAGGATGGGAGGGGCAGAGGAAGAAGTAAAACCAGGATGGAAAAAGAGATGGAGATTGATAATGAAGAGGCGAGGTAAATATAATTAATGGAGAAAACGAAGGGGACACGTTTGCAGAAAAATTAAGAAACGTAGATGGAGAGATAATTACAGACAGGGATGGAGATAATGCAAGTGTAAATAAATGAGTGAGAAGAGAAAGAGAAGACCCACCACAGAGAGAGAGCAACATTACGAAGGAAGAGTCAAGGAGAAGGGATGGAAGGCAAAGAGGCGTGTTAAGGCCAGCAAACAACAACAACAACAACAACAACTACTACTACTACTACTAATACTACTACTGCTACTACTACTACTACTACTACTACTACTGCTACATCTACTACTGCTACTGCTACTACTACTACTACCGCTACCACTACAACTACTACTAGGCATGCAGTTTAGCTCGTATCCTCCCACACAATTGGGCACATAAATATTTCGGCTCTGAGAACAACAGAAAAGTCCATTGTTACATTATCCCCTCCACTCCAAACAATTCATAAATACAAATAATTAATGATTACAAGAATACTTCCCATTATAATTATTCGAGACATGCTTATCAATATGTGAACAATTATTTTTCATTGTGTGTCTGTGTTCATAAATATAAGTGGATTATGTAACTGTGAATACATACCTATGTTTGAAAATGATGTTATGAGCATAAGTACTCTTTGTCCTGATCCTGTAGACAAAATGTAAACCTGTACCAACTGAGTTATAAACATCGGGGTTTCAGTACGAGCAGTATTCGAGGTTCGTACACATTCATGTTGTGCTTTGGAATAGGTCGGACCTATTGACCTCTAATGTATG
>JAWZYT010006231.1:35000-47500 GCA_034508575.1 Petrolisthes manimaculis | reverse complement strand
CTCTACCTCCCTCCTCTTCCTGTACCTCCCTCCTGTTCCTCTACCTCCCATTTCTTCCTCCACCTCCCTCCTCCTCTTCTTCCACCTCTCTTTTCTTCCTTTGACGGGTTCTGCTTGCTCGGGAAATTTGTTCATTGAAATTAATTACCTTCGCTATTTTTGTTTTTGTTTGAGTTTTCTTCTTTTTTCCTTGTGTCCTCAGGGGGAAGAGGTCGTGGTGTGTGTGTGTGTGTGTGTGTGTGTGTGTTTTGAGTACGGTATCGTGTGTGCATCATCATCAACCCCTGCACCCCCAACACACACACACACACACACACACACACACACACACACACACACACACACAACAATACACACACACACACACACACACACACACACACACACACACACACACATCATGATCACCAGCCACGACATTCATCATCATTCCTGCTGGCTATCCACCCTGCCATCATAATACTTTGTTTTGTCTTCATCATAATCATCATTGTGGTCAGAATCTCGTGGGGCTTGAAGAGTAAGAGATAGTGAGGGAGGGAGGAAGGGAGGGAGGGATGGAGAGATTGAGGGAAGGAGAGAGGGAGTGAGTAAGGTAGGGAAGAGAGAGGGACTGAGGAATGTAGGGATGGAGAGATTGAGGGAAGAGAGGGAGGGAGAGATTGAGGGAAGAGAGGGATGGAGAGAAGGAATGAGGAAGGTAGGGATGGAGAGTAGGATATAGTGAGGGGGGAATGAGGAAGGTAGGGATGGAGAGATTAAGGAAAGGATGAGGGAATGGGGAGGGAGTGAGGGAATGAGGAAGGGATGGATGGGGAGTAGGAGATAGTGAAGGGGGGAATGAGGAAGGTAGGGATGGAGAGATTGAGGAAAGGAATGAGGGTATGAGAGAGAGAGAATGAGGGAAGGAGGGAAATAATGAGGGAGGGAAGGAAGGAGAGAAGAAGGAAATGCAGGAAAGGAGATAAAAAGACAAGTCAAGAGAGGATAAGAGTAAAATTGTGGTGAGAGTGTGTGGAGTGTGTATTGCCAACAGCCGTAACTACTCTCACTCTCACAGCTGGAGTTGGGAGGAGGGAGGGGAAGGGGGAGGAGGAAAGGAGAGAGAGATTGAAGGAAGGAAAGAAAGAGAGATTGAGGGAAGGAGAGAGAATAATGAGATACTGAGGGTTATTTGGGCTTAGGGAAAGTATTGAAGGCAGGGTTTATGATTCCTCCATAATAAACTAAAAAATAACAGTAAAACGGATTCACTACACGGATAAGGAAAATCTGTATGATGATATTAACCAACAAGCAACCAACCTTATCTGGCACGGGAGTAGGGAAGTGTGTGTGTGTGTGTGTGTGTGTGTGTGTATGTATGTGTGTATGTGTGTGTGTGTGTGTGTAATGGTGGGCCAAATTTAGCCGGTGTGATGTTTAACCTTATTTATTTATTTATATATATTAATTTTCTATAAGTTTCTATATGTTTCTTGTTTCGTGTGTTGGTCCGTAATTTATACCTCGGATTAGTTATACTTACATATTTATTTATTTTTTTATTTGAAGTGTGTCCTTACGCAAAATTTGTTTATGTTGTTGCATCGCTTCCAGGGCTGATGTTTATAAAGTATTTTGGAAGTTCATAATTTTTGGTACTTTGCAATATATATTTTTTTATGCTATTTTTTTCCTGTGTTTTGGAGTGAGTTATGAGGTGGGATCATAGGGGGCATCAGTCAGTGGACGGGGTTCATTTTTCTCGAGTACCTTTGCCTAGTTTCGTGTCTTAGAGCTTCATCATTTTTTTCCACCGAGGCTGCAGCAGGAGTGAGTTATAAAGTGTGTTGTTGGATTATATCAGTGGGTGGGCGGCGTGTTTACTATGTCAAGAGGCTCAGCAGCAGCGTACTCTTATCTCTGTGTAAAAACGGTTCATAGGAGAGAGAGAGAGAGAGAGAGAGAGAGAGAGAGAGAGAGAGAGAGAGAGAGAGAGAGAGAGAGAGAGAGAGAGAGAGAGAGAGAGACGGTTCAGCTATCCATTTTATACTTCCACAGTCGGTTTTGCACGTTACCAGTTTATGCAAGGCACTTTTTGCAACTTTGTAATCAACGTAGATGTTTACTGTGCTGGAAAATCATTAATATAACTTTTATTTTATCAAGAAGTGTTGTAAACATTGAAAAATCTATGCACCGTTGAAAATATAAAATGCTATAAATATTTACATTCATATGACAACATCAGCGAAGAGAAGAAAACGCCCCCCCCCCCCCTCCGCCCTCCCCCCCCCCCCCACCCCACGTCCCCTCCCTGAAGGCCCTGGTTTTCCCACCAACCCGAGAGGAGACAGAAACTTAAGGGACCCTGTGATGTAGTCTGAAAGTTGGAGTTAAATGAGTCCTTCAAATAGTGCCACGAAACACCACTTATTATGGAAGGAGAATGTTTCGTGGCATAGTCAGGAGGAATCAGAAGCCACCAACCAAGTCTCATACAGGTGGTAATTCTTTTTTGGTACATTGGAGTGCCTTGATTCCTCCAATTAAAATATGCCAGGAAACAGCAGGATCAGAAGAGCAAACATAATAGTGTTCTGTTGCTTGGAATAGTTTGGAGGAATCGGTTTTACTCCAGATTTACCAACACAAAACTTCCCCCTTAATGAGATGCACCACTACCACTTACTTACTCACTTAGGCGTCATCTATAATAGCGGGTGGACAGCAGCGCCTCTAGTGGTGGTAAATAGTCGACATTCATTTACATAATAGAGTAGTGGGTCAGTCTCACTCAACTTAACGGGGTATTACAGTGTTGCTATAGTTATCTGGAGCAACTGTTCATTCCTCCTAAGTTACTCCAAGAAACTCGCCACCATTATTTTTGTTAAGTTGGTCCTGTTTCCTGGCTCACTGTGGAGGACTAAAAAAAGTGTTAATATACAGCCCTGGCATATAGTGGTGGACCAGGGTCTAAGGAGTGTTACAGAGCAAGTGAACAAAGTTAGAAAAAGTGAGTCTTCTAAATCTTTCTCAACGGTAAGAATGGTTTGAAAAATTCTCTTGTTGGAACTCTGTTTAGTTGCTCTCCTACACTCTTTGAACCCTGATCCACCACTATCAGCCAGGGTTATACCGGAAGTGTGTTAATATGACTTTAGCGTTAGATTACGGAACAGATCTCTCGGTAAAATAATATTAAGGTCGTCTGTTTCCTGGCATAGTTTGGAGGAATCACAGTCCTTCCAATTCATCAATAAGACAATTTCCCCTTGATTTTTTTGGCGAGGATTTTCCTGTAATTAAATAAATGTACTTGTATTAATATATAAATAAATCAATACTTGGCGAAATTAAATGTTTTGATTAATTTTATGTGTTTTTGTTTTTTCAGGTAAGGTGACGGATGGACTGGTGGCTTCAGACGACTCCAAACAGTGCCACAAAACAGGATCCGAATGAATGGATCTTGTTTGGTGACACAGTTTGGAGGAATGAGGAGCCTCTAAAAATATATTATATACTGGAGATGGAGGTGAGTGTTGCTGTTATTTGTTGTGTTCTCTAATACGTGTACTCTATTTTTATGCACGCGATCCGGGAAACTATTTTAACTTTGACGCTCAGCTGTGCGGTGTCTGTGTGTGTGTGTGAGAGAGAGAGAGAGTGAGAGAGAGAGAGAAAAAAAATAATGAGTATGTGTGAGCAAAATAATGGAAGTAAAGGAACGAAATAAATGAGAAGAAAACGAAAGAAGTAAAAAGATGTAACAATAAACATATCAAACGAGAAATGAGGGGGAAAAAAAAATATATATATGGAGAAATTAGTGAGAAAGGAGGAGTGGGAAGGAGAGGATTAGATAGAATAAGTATGGCAATAAATATAAGGGGATTAAGAGAGAAGCAAGAATAGGCCTGGCAGAGAATGGAGTTAAATGATGAAAGAAGAGGGAGGGAATGAATTAGTGAGGTGGGCTACACAGTGGTGGGTGTGGTTGTATGGTGATAGTGGTAGGTGGGTGTATAGTGGTATGGTTGTTGGGTGTGGTTTTATAGAGGTATGGTTGGTGTGGTTGTATGATTATAGTGGTAGGTGGGTGTATAGTGGTATGGTTGTTGGGTGTGGTTGTATAGTGGTATGGTTGGTGTGGTTGTATGATTATAGTGGTAGGTGGGTGTATAGTGTAGTGGTATGGTTGTTGGGTGTGGTTATATGATTATAGTGGTATGGTAGGGTGTGGTTTTGGTAGGTGGGTTTATGGTGATAGTGGTTGTATAGTGATAGTGGTAGGTGGGTATATAGTGATTGTGGTGGTTTAGGTTATGGTGGTATATAGCTGGTTGTGGTAGGCGGTTGTATAACATTAGTGGTACGTTAAATATGTCTGTTTCCTGCCATATAGTTTGGAGGAAAAGTAGCACCCAATTCCCAGACTGCCTCCTCCTCCATTTTCCCATTCCAGACTGGTGACCTCAGTTGGCATCGAACCAGAACTTTTCCCCGTGACTGAACTTAAAACCTCTGAGCCAATCCCCGTCCACAAAGAGGGAAAACAAATATAAGCTATTTTTTTTTTTAATCCTTTCTCTCTTTATCTTTATCTGGCGAAGACGATGATAGCCTTTGAAAATTGACCCTGAATACCGCAAACCCGATTATAGATATTCTCGACTGACTGCCCCACCGGTTGTGTTTGGGTGTTCAATTAAAAATCCAGCTGGAAAAAAAAAAAACGATTATTATTATTATTATTATCAGTATTTGGTAGTGTTTGGAAATTGACCCGATTATATGATGTGCTCGACTTCCCGATGGTCGTGTTTTGAGGTTTTTAAATTTTATCCTGCGGGGAAAAAACATTATTATAGCGTTTGAAAATTGAGTGAGTGTAAATATTGCAATCCCGATGGTATTGTAGGTATTTCCTTCCACTGTCTGATGTCGGTCGTGCCTTGCTTGGTGGTCTTTTAAGGTGGCAATTCTTTTTTGTTACAGTGGAGTGCCTTTATTCCTCCAAAGTATGCTAGGAAACAATACCAGAAGAGTAAAAATGATAGTGTTCTGTTGCTGGGAATACTTTGGAGGATTCAGTTGCTCCAGATTTACCAACACAAAACTTCCTCCCTTAATGGGGTCATACACATTTGGTACATTAGAGCTCCTTGATTCCTCCAGAGTAGGCCAGGAAACAACCCAATTGACAAAAATAATGGTGGCCTGTCTGTTGTTGGGAATAGTTTGGAGGAATCACTCGCTCCAGATTTAGTCTACTGACACTGGAGTAGGCTATGTATGTATGTAGCCCCTTAAAACTCTGGGCACGAGCGAATGACTATAATAGGTAGGAGTTCCACCTTCTGCTCTTTATTATTATTAACACAAAACCTGACAACCTTGCAGTGGCTTTTCAATTACGCACTCTCTTCTCTTTTTCTTTTCTTTTCGATTTCCTTAACGCATTTTCTTTCCTTTTTTTTCTATTTGCTTAACGTATACTCTTTACTTTTATTTTCTGTTTCCTTAACGCATTCTCTTCTCTGTTTCTATTTCCTATAATTTCTTTCATTCGTCCGTTTCCTCCATCGAACATTAACCCTTTTCTGTGGATTTTTGCTGGTGGCTTTGCACCTCCCAATCCCCCCCCCCCCCAAGCCTGTCCCCTACTCACACGCACCCTCAAAGGAGTATCAAAGGAATAACAAACAACACACCAAGGGAAGGAAGGAAGCTGTTGTTGGTTGATAAAGTGATGGCCTAATGATTCCTCCAAACTATGCCACGAAACACATCCCCCTTTAATAACACTGGGGTCGTCTGTTTCGTGGCATGGTTTGGAGGAATCAGTAGCCCTCCCTGAACTGGATGATGCAGTAGTGTTCTTGTAGCCTTGGATCGTGAAGTAGCCTTGGATCGTGAAGTAGCCTTGGATCGTGAAGTACCCTTGGATCTCTGCAACAACCATCGATGACTTATATTTTCAGTCAGTATTAATTGAGTACTTGTATTTTTCTGTCTTAAACTATTTCCTAGTCAGACAACATTATCAAATTCAATATCATACTACAGTGTTAACAAAGGAACACGAATAACATTTAAAGAACATATAATATAGTCAACCCATTAACAATTCATTTCGCCTTAGATAAAAACAAACAAAAAATCAAAATGAAAACAACTGGTATGGTTGACTTAACATCAGCCGATCTGAAATACCACAGGAAAATCTGCGTCCGTGGTGCATGGCTTAAAACCTGCTTCCTGGGTTTGCTTAAAGGTGCACCCAACTTTTCCATTTCCCAAGCTATTTAACCAGCACCTTCAATTAGAGTTTTTCACAGTAACTTCAGTCTGCTTAAGCCCAACTTTCTCTGCAATACCTTCGTGCATGTGTGTGTGTGTGTGTACTTCCTTGTGTTTGGGTACATGTGTGTGTTTCAGAGTTTGTTTGCATATGTGTGTTTGCCCTGCGTGCGGTCACCTGTGTGTGTGTGTGTGTGTGTGTGCTGATGTGTGTTTGCCTTGCGTGCGTGTGTGTGTGTGTGTGCGTGTGTGTGTGTGTGTGTGTGTGTGTGTGTATGAACTTCTCTACTGTTTGACCATTTATTCTCCGAGTTTTCCTTGACTGGACTTCCAAATTCGTCCAGTTATTTTCTTCCCTCGTCGTTAATTACTAATGTGGCTCCAGTTGGCAGCATCAGATCCTTCCTCAACTTTATCACCTTCCCTTTGGTCTGGTCAGGTTTGGTCTGGTCAGGTTTGGTCTGGTCTGGTTTGGATGGGCCACATGCAAGGAAAGACGTGGGTGGGCCCTGCGAATACGATGACTGACTGGTACGATGGCCCCTTATACTAGACCTCATCATGCACTGGTCCTATGATACACACAGCCATCTGATTCCCTGGTACCATGCATTGTATTGAATGATGACCTGCTTGGAGAATTCTAAGCAAAATTGCCTTCATGATGAAATGTCGACTTGTACCAACCGGTAGTTTAGCTGTTACAATACATTTATGATCCTCTATTAATGAAGGCGAAAAGTGAAGGGAAACCCACCAAGATTTTGTACATCTTTATTCATTGATCACTACAATGTATTATTTTTGCTACAATCGAAAGAAAATGTTCAGAGTGCTGTTTGTTCATCTGCAACGCACACTATTCCTGTACTACAAACATCTTCCCTTCACTTTTTGCCTTCCTTAATACAGTATCATAAATGTATTGTAACAGCTAAACTATGTATAAGTCCACATTTCATCATAGAGATACTTTTGCTTTGAATTATCCAAGCAGGTTTTCATTCAATATGATGCATGGAATGCTAAATTATATATATATATTGTAACGTTCTAGCCTAACACAGTAATGGACAATGAGCAATAAGTACCTGTCTAGGGGCTCAGTATCACTGTGAGAAGCCACTCGTCACCGTAGTTGGTTAAGGTAAGCAGGAAACAACCAGGTTTAGTTTAAGTTAAAATAATTATTCACCAACTCCAGAACATAAGGAATAACCCCTGAGTTGAATATTCACCAATAACCAAGACAGAACATATAAATATAAACACCCCCGAGTTGAAACAGGACAGTGAACAGCAACACAGTACAAATGAGGATAGGGACATACCTTACAAATAGTACACACACAATATAAACTTATCTGGGTGAAGTGGAGGCAGCTCAATTATAACACACTTTGTTCCGTTCCCGGACCACCACCTTACAAAACCTTTGTAAACAAACCCTTACCATGAAATAATTTTTAAAGTGTTCGTGTGTGAGTTCTCGTCGGCGTTCCATGAAAGCACTAATGTGAAAAAAAACCTTTGATGCAGCAATGACGATACATTGTGGTTGTTGCTTTTCGTTTCTCCCTTCTCCTCCTTTTATCCATCATTTCTATGAATTATTCCTGATATCCTCATTTCCTCCATAATTATATTCCTCTCTTTACCTGTTACCCTACTTCTGCTCAAGTTATTTTTCTTTCTCCTACTTCTCATATTGTTTCTTTTTTCTTCTAAGTTTCCTCATCTTTTTCTACTTTCTCCTATTTCTTTCCATCGTTTTCTTCTCTCATTTCCTTGTTTATTCCACCTTCCTCTCTCCCCATCATCTCATCTCATCGTCCCCTCCCCACTCACCAACCATCCACACCCTCACCTTCCTTTCCTTCCATACCACCCACCCACACCCTCACCTTCCTTTCCCTCCCCACAAACCACCCACGCCCTCATCTTCCTCCCCCTCCCCTCCCCACCCCCTCTCCCTCCTTCAGGTTTCCAGCGTATATCACCGTCGCGTTAATACCTTCAATTTTCACTCCGAACCTGACCATCAGAAGAGCCCTAACCGACGCATTTCTCTGGGGGTCTCAAGTACAAGTAACTATAAAACTCCAACCAACGTGTCTGACGGGTTTCTGGGGAGTGGGATAATAACATACACCAGGTATTATATCTATGAAGTTTCAATGAGTAATTCCAACACTACTACTACTATCTCTCTCTCTCTCTCTCTCTCTCTCTCCTCTCTCTCTCTCTCTCTCTCTGTCCCACCGTGGCCTGTCGTCGTGAGGTGCGGCTAGTCCACTGACAGTACAGATAAGGTCACTCAATATCGTTACAAATTACCCCCATTAAACATCTCGCCCCAGCTAATCACCCATAACGACTTAACAACCCCTTCTGAGAGAGAGAGAGAGAGAGAGAGAGAGAGAGAGAGAGAGAGAGAGAGAGAGAGTTAGAGTACACGTCCTCTCCCCCTCTCCCTCCCTCTCTCTCTCTCTCTCTCTCTCTCTCCCTCTCTCCCTCTCCCTCTCTCTCTGGACTATATAGGAGAGGAGGTAGGAAGGAGAGGTGAGAGCTGCAGTTGTCGTGTCACTTTAAATAAAGAAATGTCAGGTGTTGGGTACGATTAGTGGCAGAGCTTGCAAGAGGATACGTAAGACTGGCAGGGAAGCAGTTTGACAGGCTGGTAGAGGAGAGAAAGGGTTAAAGATGAAGATATTCCTGTTGGTGAAATGGAAGGCTCTACACTTACTGACTCCTCCAAACTTCCCCTCACTATAGTAAAGCATTGAGGTTGTCTGTTTCCTGGCATACTGTGGAGGAATCATTTACCCCCAAATTCACCAACAAGAAAATCTCCCCTTAAGTAAAGTTGGAGAGAGGGAAAGTAAAGTAAATGAAAGACAAACCCTTTATTGTTGGGGAGGAGATCAGTGGGGAGGGTATTGAGGATGGAGGGAAATGGAGGAGAGGAGAGAGTTAGTTAGTAGAGCAGAAAGGGTAGGACAGATTGGGGAGGAGACAGGGTGACAAGGGTAAAGATATCAAGATGGCAGAGAGAGAGAGAGAGAGAGAGAGAGAGAGAGAGAATGTGTGTGTGTGTTACTATAACTAAACTGAGGGACATGACTGAGTGATAAGGAAATGACAGGGAGACATATAAGGGAAAAGGTGTATGTGTGTATGTGTGTGTGTGAGAGAGAGAGAGAGAGAGAGAGTAACATGAAGATAGAAAAAAGGAAACGTGATGTGAGTGCGTATGAGAGAGAGAGAGACGAAGAGAGAGAGGGAGGGAGGGGGAACATGAGAGAAAAATGGAGAAGTGACAAGGAGACAGAAGTGAAAGGGCGTCATGGAGGACAACAACACACAGACATGGAGGACACTGACTGGTTGAGATATACTCCACTTACGATGAAAGAGAGAGAGAGAGAGAGAGAGAGAGAGAGAGAGATTGCTAGATACAAAGGGAAAGAAGAAGAAATATAGTTGTCAAAGAAAAAGCAAGAAACCGAATAAAAAGTAATAACACAAAATAAACAGGAGAAAGATAAATCCAGACAAACTAGAAAGACAAATTAAGAGAAAGGAAAGTAAGCCTAAATAACGAGAGGGTATAATAGTCTACAGTAGAGAGTGAGAGAAGGAGGGAGAGGAGGAGGAGGGAGAGGAGGAGGAGGGAGAGGAGGAGGAGGGAGAGGAGGAGGAGGGAGAGGAGGAGGAGGAGGAGGGAGAGGTCACAAAACTCGAGTTCAAGGCTTCTCGACCACATTATTGTTTGGTATATACCTCTTTGCATAATGTGAAGGAAGCCTCTGGTGGGGTGGGGAGGGAAGGAAGGGGGTGGGGGAGAAGGGGGTGGGGGTGTGGAGGTGAAGACGTATATGCATTATTTTTTTTTTTTGTCCTATTGGTAAATGTTTAATGCAAATCTTCACCAAGTCTCGTATTATCTTAAGAGCAGGGTCGTATCTGTGTGTCTGGAATATTGCGTTCGTTGTTCTTGTGTGTGTGTGTGTGTGTTGAGAGAGAGAGAGAGAGAGAGAGAGAGAGGAGGACTTGGTGGGGAAGAGGACGCAAGGGGGGTGGGGTGGAGATGGAGGGAAAGAGGAGAGAAAGAGAGAGAGACAGTAGCTTGTGGTGTGTGAGTGGTGGCAGGTAAAGTATGATTCCTCCCCACCCCCCCAGCCTTCCCCTCCTTCCATCCCCCATGTCTCCCCCTGCCACCCAGCCACCGTGAAATTGCAAGCAGTGACTTTGCTCTCTCTCTCTCTCTCTCTCTCTCTCTCTCTCTCTCTCTCTCTCTCTCTCTCTCTCTCTCTCTCTCCATTATTCTTTCCCTTTAAATCATGTCCTTATTTTATTTCCATCCTTTATTCTCTCCCCCTTGAACCCTTTCCTACATCTCTTCCCCCCACCCCCCACCCCCCACTTCTCGCTCCTCTCCCTAACCACCCGGTACCCCAATTCATGCAACTCCTCCCCTCCCTCCCTCATATAGTTCTTCCCCTCTATCCTTTCCTCCCTCCATCGTACATTCTCACTTGCCCTGATCTGTTTCTACTCAGGTCTGACATCCCTTTACCTGTTCCTACCTGTACCTTCCTCCACCTCCCCTCCCCTCTCTCCTCGTTCCCTCTCTTACCCTGCCCTATTTCTATAAGTGTACTGTCTCAATAGAGTGGTTGGAATAATAAGTTAATATCCACAATAATTGAATATCAACAATGATTTAAATTCCCCTCGTACTTTGCTTACCTTCCCCTGCCCCTCCTAATCTTCCCCTGCCCCTGCTATAAAATGTCCCTGCCCTGTCTGTCCCCTCAGTCCTGCCTTACCGTAACCTCCTGCTTTCTTCCTCCTGCCCCGTTCCTGCTTGCTTTCTTCCTCCTGCCCCGTTCCTCCTTGCTTCCTTCCTCTCCCCTCCCCGTCCCTCCTTGCTTCCTTCCTCCTGCCCCGTTCCTCCTTGTTTCCTTCCTCCTTGCTTCCTTCCTCCTGCCCCGTTCCTCCTGCCCCGTTCCTCCTTGCTTCCTTCCTCCCCTCCCCGTCCCTCCTTGCTTCCTTCCTCTCCTGCCCCGTTCCTCCTTGCTTCCTTCCTCCCTCCCCTCGTCCCTCTTTGCTTACATCTAAAGGACCGCCTTGCTAAGATGAGGACCGGTATGTGGTGAGGATATTAGTGCTGGCCGGCTCCTCACTCAACATTTCTGACAGACAGCATAACGGGTCACACTCAGAGAAAGAGAGAGGGAGGGGAGCCACAGTGAGAGAAAGAGAGAGAGAGATGAAAGGGGGAGAGCGAGAGAAAAAAAATATAGATGACAGAGAGAAAGGGAGAGAGAAAGAGAGAGAAAGAAAGATGACAAAGAGAGAGAGAGAGAGAGAGAGAGATAAAATGACAGAGAGAGAGATGGGGAGGCGATGGAGGGAGATAAAGATGAAAGGGAGAGAGACATATGATGTAGGAGAAAGGGAGAAGGGTGGAGGGAAAGTGATAGAGATGAGAGAGAGAGAGAGAGAGAGAGATTCACAAACAACTTTTTGCGTCATCCTGCTAACAGACAGACAGACAAACAAGCAAACAAGCAAATGAACAGACAAACAAACAAACCGAACCAAAAGCATAGCCTCTTGACGACTATAGCAACTTATAAATAATAATAAATAAGAAGCGATGAACAAGGAAAAAATTATTAGTGAACAAGGAAGAACAAGAGCAGAGAGAAAGAACAAGGAAGAACAGAAGAAACGTCAGTAAATAATATAACTAAAAAGAAAAGTGTATGATAAATGAAAGAAATAGACGAACGGGGATAAGCAGTGACGGAAATGGAGATGGGAAGGAAAGGAGATGAAGGAAGGAGAGGTTGAAGGAATAACAGAACTAAAAATCAGACGAAGGAATGAGCGAAAAAAATAAACGAAAGAATAAAAAGGGGAAATAAAAAAAATACTAAACAAGAAGGACTAAGAAAAGAATAAAGGAGAGAGAAATAAAGAAAAGTAGGAAATAACACGGAGGATAAGAGAAAGAAGCAAAAAAAAACAAAGAAAATTTTAACTAAAAGTGATGTATATAAAAAGTGAAGAAAATGAAGGACAAGATGAAGAAATGAATAGATAAATATAATAAATAAATAAATAAAAGAGTGATGTATAAGAATGAATTGTGTCCTCTCATGGTATCCTCCTCACACCACCACCACCGCCGCCGCCGC
>JAWZYT010006231.1:5000-32500 GCA_034508575.1 Petrolisthes manimaculis | reverse complement strand
AAAACAGTTATTATAAAATATATCTTACTTGGATTGCTACTTTCGCCCATGTTGAAATTTCCTCACATATCCAGAGAGAATAATAATTATTGATGTCTTAATCCTACTTATATATTGTTGTTGTTGTAGTTCCCCAGACTGTCTGGCCGAGCAGTCTCGAGTTTGGTTGACGTAAGCCACGCAGATGCTCTGGCCCCCAAATGGGAGCCAGGGTGATAATGAAATCTGTTTCTGCGAAGGCGGCTGAAGAAGGGACTGCTGGCTCACGGGTATGTATGTACCCCCGAGCCAACAAACCCACCGTCTGTAGACTTCCTTGTTGTGCCACCCTATCGGGTGCTCTCGTCAGCTACCCAGAAGGAATGAGAAATAGTAAGAAAGACAGACATAACAGGCCATGACAAATTCCTCATTTATTTTGTTCTCTTTTTTAGTCAGTATTTTCTATCAGTTTGTCGACCGGAAATTTCACTGTGACTCATTATTCATTACAATAATCTTAGCAATGGGGAGACGGTTTTTTTGGCTCAGTTTCGTTCTAGGTAAATAAAAATCATAGTACAGTTGAATAGTGGATGAAGGATGAGTGGGACCGAGTTGTGAATGTAGAAGACAGCATGGAAGGACAGGTTAATTGAGGGGAGATTCTTTTGTTGGTGATTTCGAAGGTCTCTGATTCCTCCACACTATGCCACGAAACAAGTACAGTCCCTCATAAAAGTAAAGATCCCCCCCATGCAAGACTCCTTTTAACTCGTGTGATACCGGTTCTGGTAACATTGTACCTGACGTGAGAGGTGGTGGTGTGGGTGGTGTTTAGAGAAAGGCTGGTTGGCTCGTAACATTATCTCAACTCATGCTTCGTCTCATCTACCCTTAGTTCAAAGTGAGTCGAGCATATCACCTTCATATCTCAAGCGCCATCACTGACATCACGTACACTGTTACCATAACCGATATCACGCGTATCAGAAGGTGACTGGCCTGGGGGGGGGGTCTTAATTTTTATGAGTGACTGTACCACTGAGGGTGTCTGTTTCCAGGTATAGTTAGGAAGCATCAGTAACCTTCCAATTTACCCAGTAAATAAATATCCTAACTCGTTCCTTGAGGATCGGTTGTAACAGGACATTGCTTATCTCCACATGTGTGTCAGTATAACATCACTACCATCACCCCACCACTGTCTTTCTAGATATTAAGCAGTACGTGAGGTGGGCTGTAGTTTGGTATAGTGGGTAGTGAAGATATTTGGATATTGGGAGCGATTTAATACCGATAGTGAGGATGAGAAATGCATATTATTTGTTATTGCTGTTAATGGTGTAATTATTGATGGTATTAATAATCATTAATTATGATTATAATTATGGTGAGTGTAAATTTCACTGGCTCTCTAAGTTTGATTGGTCTTCGTATGATTGGTCTTCGTATGACTAGTCTTCGTAAGACTGGTCTTCGTATGACTGATACGAAGACGAATGGCTTTTTTCAATTGGTAGGGTTGAGAGGGTGACGATGATATCTCCGGGGGCGAGGCTGAGGGAGGGGTTGGGGTTTGTGAGGGGCAGAACGCCTCCTTCATTACTATCGCCATGGAACTGGAGACAATTGTTGCAAAGACGGGGTTTCAGAAGGAGGGTTGCTCCGATGGCCAGGAGGCCGTGTTTACGAAGGAGATAGAGAAATATCTGACCGTAGCTACAGTTCTAAAGAAGCTCCACCTCCACGCTCACATGACTTTCCACAAGCTCCAGCCACGCTCTCATCAGATGGTGGTCCATACAGGAGGCTACCCCTGCAGCCTCACCCAGGTTGGGGTTGACGAAGGTGAAGCAAGAGTGTGGGTCTCCGTCCGTGATGGAGCCTCCACCTTTGGCCAACCCGTGTTCAATATTACTTATTACGAGTGTTGCCACCATTTGTGTCTCAGCTAGGTGGTACAGGTCCTCTTCTGGGGATTCATCTGTCCCCAGCATCGCCACTGCTTTCCTGGGGGCTCCATCCAGCACACCCAGGTCACTAAGATGATTCTCCAGGTCCTACTAGAGTCTAGTACCACCATTTTGATCCTTCTTCACCGTCACTTTAGCATTTCTTGTCACCACTCTAACCATTTCCACGCCAGGCATCAAATCCTAAATATCCATATCTTTGGGTGGCACGCCCCTTCCTAAAGGATGGAGAAGCAGGGGGATGACAGCAGGTGGAAGGGTATTTGGCAAGAGGCAAAACCTGGTGGCTGCATTGTTAAGGCGATAACCGAGAAGCACAGCACGTTTAGAGATATAAGTGGTTATGGCGGCCTTCACAAAACTCTACTACTCAGGGTAATCTTCAGCATCCAACAACAATATTTGTTTCAAACTGTCCAAGTACTCCTGCCTCAAGAAGTCATCACACGCGTTATGATTCTTTTCCAAACAACGGTCCTTGCAACGAGATCGTGTCAAACTCGAAACGGCTGGGACGGCAATTATGTTAGCCAGGATGGATGCAGCTCCTTTTGCAGTGAGGGCGTGAGCCATGAGGCCGTTGGTGAGAGTCTGACGACAGATCACTATGTCATAATTTGGCTACCAACCTGCCAGTCCCTCTATTGACATGCGAGTCCTGGTCTCCTCCACCACAGCCACTATCCTCGCCGGTAATACTTTACTTCCCCGCAGTCCTTGCAACAGATGGAACACAAGGTTGTCGGTTCCCTCACTAATCAGGAGTAGAATGTCATTCTTGCGTTTCCTCGTTAAGCAGGCCCGCACCCTTGCTGGGCCTATCTACCCTCCCACCACGTAGACTCCAAGCTCTGTTGTTGCCTTATTATACTGAGGGTCGTCACCAGGAAGTGTCAGCACCTGAGGCCTGTTTCTGAATCGGGATAAGGCCTCCATGAGATGATACAGTAGAACTTGCTCACCACCGACCACCAAGATACGATCATGGGTAGTATAAGGAGGCAGCGCGCCCGCCCGGTGCCAGGACCACTGCTGAAGCATCTCCAGCAGTGCAGGGCATCCAGTAGCAAAGACACTGATGATTATTATTATAGCAATGATTACGGCAATACGGGCGATCGTTGTGGAGGGTGACATATCACCAAAACCTACCGTAGAGACAGTTATTACTGAATAATACACGTAATCCCAAAATGAGCGATTGAGAGAGGGATTGGCTGGCCTGCCTGTAGTAAGTGGGGCACGACTGCCCCACTCCTGTGTCGTTTGTAGCGCTCCAGCCACTAGCAACACGCACACACCTGCATACCAGACCAGCTGCGCCCTCTTGGTCTGTACGTTACCGTATTGTGACCTAAGGGATGAGAACAGGGCTGAGGTGAAAGGTGGATACATCAGTCTTAATAATACCAAAAATTGGTACTCGTGATTGAACTTTTCATTGTACATTGTCTGGCCCAGCTACACGATAAGCCACGCCTCCACCACTACACCCACATACAGACTCTTTCCTCTCTCAACACACCACGTCACCGACAGCAGGAAGAAGAGGGTGAGTATTGCCTCAATCCACTGTGGCCAGATCATGGGCACACACCCATCCTTCTCGGGCATGATCACTGCCATGTAGAGGAATATCATGACTGAAACTGGAGCGAAAATGATCATGAAGGGCTCGGGAAAAACTTTGCCGTGGTGGTAGGTACGGTGTAACTTTTGTCCCACCCACCATATTCCTAGAATCATGGCCATTACAACCATTGACAAACCTGTGTGAAGCAAAGGGTGCATCACATCACCCGTAAACCAACAGTAATCAAAAACAGCCATTTTTAATAATTAAATATCAGTTTTGCTTCGTCACAACGGAATGCAGAAGCATTGTTGTCTATGATGGAGGGGCCGGCGAAACTCAGTTGGTGTTTGTCGAAATGGAAATGTGTTGCAGTAACTTCATCAATAAATAAACTCATTCTCACCAAACTTCTTCACTTCCTCCAATACTCCTACACTACCCATCACTCATTCACTGCCTATCATTCTTCTTCACTACCTATCATTCCTTCACTACCTATCATTCCTTCACTACACATTATTCTCCCTCACTACCCATCACTCCTTCACTACCCATCACTCCTTCACTACCCATCATTCTTCTTCACTACCCATCATTCTTCTTCACTACCCATCACTCCTTCACTACCCATCACTCCTTCACTACCCATCATTCTTCTTCACTACCCATCATTCTTCTTCACTACCCATCATTCTTCTTCACTACCCATCACTCCTTCACTACCCATCATTCTTCTTCACTACCCATCACTCCTCACTCATTAGTGTACCCACTACCAATTACACATCTTCACTGCACATCTTCAGAATCCACCACACGTCTTGAGACTCTTCTAAACTTAAGCTACTCACTATCCCACTCATTTTCACGCTACATACAACACATTCATCTTCACTGTTCACCACACATGAATCTACACTATTCACCTCATATAATCAGGTTAGGAAAATGAATTAGGAAAATAAGTTGAGATTAAAAACATCCTGGAACGTCTCATGAGTGTTTTTATTTTCATGAGTTCCAGGCTTTGCTCCTTCCAGCCTCGGCCGTGACTCAGCCTCGCCTTTAACGGCTCGGTTCACTCATACAGAATGTGACCCAAGTCCATTGTCAAGAAAAGGTCATTTTAACCTGGAACAGGAAAAAACACAATAATATCGAGCCTACGAAGAGGAGGAGTTGGTATAGAGTATAGAAGATATTAAAAGTTTGTATTCTTTTTACCAGGCGACTGACTACTACTACTCAGGTCAAACATAAACAATGTAATGTAATAATCAGTAAAGGTCAGTCCCATTTCATCCCCCATCCTCCGTTCACCAACCCAGACATAGACAACGTTGAAGACTCAATCCTCCGAGAAATATTTGCATACCTTATCAAAGATGAAGTAGACAATTTAGAAGCAAATGGATGATGGAGTGGGAGGGAGGGAGGGAGGGAGGGATGGGGATGCTGCTTAGTAAAGACCTGTATCCCAGACAACTCACTCTTAACTTATGCGACGTAAAGCCAATGAATTTGCTCATGTATGCATTAGCGTACAAAATTTCTCCCAGTATAAACACGAGGTCAAGGAAAGGCACACCTCCCGTCTGAGAGAGAGAGAGAGAGAGAGAGAGCAACTTAAAATATATTAAATTCCTACTAAGAGTGATCATAATATCGAGAGTCAGTATAGTAAATCGGAAGGAAGGAAGGACTGGGCTTGCCTGGCTGTGTTGTGGCAAGAGTATGTTTAAAAAGGTGTCATGGTATTGATGTGTACAGTAGTAAGTTTATCCCAAAACAACAAACTAAATTAATTTTATTTAAGAGAAAATGAAACTATAATAATTTTGTGCCATGAAATGCAAGACCTAAGGAGTGAAATATTGGTTGTGGTGGTGGTGGTGGTGATGGTGATGGTGTAGGTGTAGTGGTGATAGTTGTGGTGGTGATGGTCGTGTATAGTGAGTGGGTGGTAGTGATGATGTAGGTGCAGTGGTGATAGTTTTGGAAGTGGAAGTGGCTGGTGGTGTAGGGATAGTAGTTGTGGTAGTGGTAGTGAGTGATTTTGATCGTGGTGGTAGTGAGTGTTAGTGTTAGTTGTGGCGGTGGCCGTAGTAGCAATAGTAGTAGTACCATCAGCAATAGTACCAATAGTACAGTGGTAGTAGTAGTAGTAGTAGTAAAGTATTGATGATTGTGTTGTTGATCGGGTTTTACGTTCAGGAATGTCAGGAACGTAACTATCATGCCTCTTCTTAGGCACGATTGCTTCAGTAGCCTATTTCATTATATCTGTTATTTTTTTAAGTCGTTAATTTCCCACAAAACTTTTAATTACTGACTCGTGTATTATTTTTATTATTTTTTTCTTATATAAGCACTGGGTTTCGCCCACCACGGCTGCGCCGCGGGTGCTTTTGCCTGCGGCGCTGCTAGCTACGCTCGCCACCGCCGCCGCCGCCGCAGCCGCCGTTTTTTAATAATTAGTTTTTTTAATTGTTTTTTTAATAATATATTTTTTTTAATAATTAGTTTTTTTAATTGTTTTTTTAATAATATATTTTTTTTAATAATTTTTTTATATTAATTATTTTTTTGTAATAATTATCTTTTATTTTATTATTATTTTATTTTATTTTTTATTTTATTTTTATTCGTCGTCGCCGCCGCCGCCACCCCGCCGCCGCCCCGTCGCCCCGCCGCCGCTGCCCCACAGCCCCGCCGCCGCCGCCCCGCCACCCCCCCGCCACCACCGCACCGCCGCTGCCGCCGCCGCCGCTACCGTCGTATTTTAATAATTAGTTTTTTTTTTTTTTAATATATTTTTTTTAATAATTTTTTTTTATTTTATTTTTTTGTAATTAACTTTTTTTTTTTTTTTTTTTTTTTCGTCGTCGTCGCCGCCGCCGTACCGCCGCCCCGCCGCCGCCGTCGCTGCCACCGCCGCCGTCGCCGTCGTTTATTGATAATTATTTTTATTTTTTTTTAATAATAATAATATATACAAGCACTGGCTTTGCCAGCCACGGCTACGCCGTGGGTGCTTTTGCTTGCGGCGCTGCTCGCTTCGCTCACCCCGCCCCACCCCCACCCCCACCCCACGCCCCCACACCCCCTTAAGTTTGTTGTGGTGGAAAGGAATGAAAGGGCTACTGATTCCCTCCTATAATTATAATGTGTTAGGATACAGATTACCTCAGAATACGTGTATGTAGGTGTAAGGAGAAGGGGTGTGAGTGTAAGGGGAGGGTGTGTAGGTGAATTTGGGCTGTAGGTGTAGTGAGAGTGTAGGTGCAAATCTCTCTTTACTCAAGCATAATAATTATAATTCTATAACTATACTAGTAATAATACGTCAAGCATAACTATTTCTATAACTACACTGATGAAATTTATATGAAAGTTACTCTCAATAACGTACAGGTATAATAAGGTATATTATTTTTAGAGTAAAGGTTCCCCCTCCTCTTTGTTCTTGCATTTTGTTTAAGGACCCTGTGATGTAGTCTGAAAATTGGAGGGAAACGAATCCTTCAAATATTGCACCGAAACACCTCTTATATGGAAGAATCGTGTTTCGGGGCATAGTCAGGAGGAATCAGAAGCCTCCTTAAGTTTTCTTGTGTTGGTGTGGCTGCTCGTCTCCTTCCTCGTGTTATCTTTATGGGCGGTGTCTTCTGTGTACTCTGGTTCCTTTATCACCACCAATTATCCTTTAATTGTTCCACTGATAAGACCGTACACGTCTTCTTATCTGCTATGCCTTAGTCTACTGTCGTCTGGCTGGCTGGCTGGCTATAAGCTTGACCTGACCTGCTTGCTCACTCACTCTACTCACTCACACATTGTCTCTAATTTTATCTTACTTTTTATTTCACTCATTGCCCCCCCCCCCCCCGCTTTTCTCTCTCTTTATCGATCACTCATTTTCTTTCTCTTTGTATTTACACTTGCCTTCATACCCTTCTTTGATATCCTTATTTTTTTTTCATTATTCTATTCTTTTGTATATTTGTGTATTCATTTATTCATTCATTTATTCATTTTTTCCTTCCTTCCTTCCTTCCTTCCTTCCTTCCATCATTTCCACACCACTCCTCCGCTCTCGTTTTCGTCATGCTAATCTGATTTGTGTCCCATTCATGACCTTCCCTCCCGTCATCACCATCTCTCGCCCCTTTCCTTCCCCTCTCTCCTTTCATGCTCCTTCTCTCGCCCCTTTCCTTTCCCCTCTCTCCTTTCATGCTCCTTCTCTCGCCCCTTTCCTTTCCCCTCTCTCCTTTCATGCTCCTTCTCTCGCCCCTTTCCTTTCCCCTCTCTCCTTTCATGCTCCTTCTCTCGCCCCTTTCTTTTCCCCTCTCTCCTTTCATGCTCCTTCTCTCGCCCTTTCCCTTCTCCTTCTCTTCTCCTTTCATCCACCTTCTCCTTCTCCCTCATCCTCTTTCCTTTCCCATCTCTCAAGAGGTTGCAGCCTTATCAATCTCTTTATCCCCCTATCCTGTTTCTTTCTCTCCCTCCCTTCCCTTTTATTTGTTTTCCTTCCTTCCATTTTCTCGTCCTAATTCCCTTTTGTTTTATTCTTCCTTCCCCTCCCTTCCACGGGCGCACCCCTTTCTTTCTACCCCCTCCTCCTCCTCCTCCTCCATTCCCCTCGTCCTCCTCCTCCTCCTCCATTCCCCTCGTCCTCCTCCTCCATTCCCCTCGTCCTCCTCCTCCATTCCCCTCGTCCTCCTCCTCCTCCTCCTCCTCCTCTTCCCCCACTCCCTCCCATTCCTCTCCCCTCCTTATCTCTGATCCCCCTGAGTCACCATTGAGGTAATATTCTAATGGAAACTCTCTCTCTCTCTCTCTCTCTCTCTCTCTCTCTCTCTCTCTCTCTCTCTCTCTCTCTCTCTCTCTCTCTCTCGAACGGGTGTGCCCTTTAATTAAAGTTATCACTAAGAAATTAGGGAAGTTTTATAAAGAATCAAAATTAGTAAAGTTTAGTTGAGCAGTGACTATGATAACGCGAAAGAATAATAAAAATAAAAGGTTTATGGTCTTGTTAAGATGTAAAGGTAAATAATATGTGAGAAAGGATAGTGAGAGGAAGAAGGGAAATTTTGAAAAAAAAAAAAAAATTGGAAGAGGAGTTGGGAAAGGTTAGGGGACAGAGGGGAGAAAAATTAGTAAAAGATTCACGAGCCTAAAGCGTATACAGCTTACTATACCGGTACCATACATGTGTGTCTCATGACTTGGCTTATATGGGGACACAACCTTTGTCGGGATGTAGACGTGTATCATTTCACATCTAATCCTCCTGCCTTCGTGTGTGTGTGTGATTGAATGTGTGTTGTGTTGTGTTGTGTGTTGTGTTGTGTGTGAGTGAATGTGTGAATATGTGAGCATAGTGGTGAGTGAGTGTGTGTATGTATATATGTGTGTGTGTGTATGTATGTATGTGAGTGTGTGTGTATGTATGTGAGTGTATGTGTATGTATGTGAGTGTATGTGTATGTATGTATGTGTGTGTGTGTGTTGTGTTGTGTTGTGTTGTGAGGACGTGAGTGATGCATGGGGCTACTGATTCCCCCAAAACTGTCTGTAGCCTCCTTACTACAAAACAAAACCCTTTCCTTCCTTTTATAGTGTGGTACCCATGATTCTGTTTCCTGGCATCGTTTGGAGGATTCGGTAGCCCCCTCCACTTCTCCCATTACCAGCCTCTATCATTAAATTTTACCCATGCATCTGTTTCCTGGCATCGTTTGGAGGATTCGGTAGCCCCCTTCACTTCTCCCATTACCAGCCTCCATCCTTTAGTTTCTGCTCCCTCCTCAAGAACATTCGTATACAGGTGCCTTAAGATCATCAAGTTAATGTTGGAGAATGGTGTTGGTTAGTAATGTTAGTTAGTTAGTTGGTTGGTTAGTTAGTTATCCAAGCACGTCCCCGTCCTCCCACCTCAAATGTCCAGGCAAGTACACACACACACATTCACACACACACACACACACACACACACACACACACACACACACACTCACTCCGTTAATCCTGTCATTCTCTCTCTCTCTCTCTCTCCCTCTCTCTCTCTCTCTCTCTCTCTCTCTCTCTCTCTCTCTCTCTCTCTCTCTCTCTCTCTCTCTCTCTCTTTACATAATTATTCACATCTGCACATATTTATTCATGCATACATTATAATTTACATGTTTACGTTGCAATCTAAATATTAATTCGTTGGAAAACACTTCTCGGTCATTTTATTTTCATTTAATCATCGTTCTCTCATTTATTGAATCTTTGTCGCTAGTTTTTGTCACTTTTTTTAATTATTTATTTTCTTTTACGCTTATGTCAACAACTATTGGATAACCTGATGTAAATTGGATTAAGGGTTTGGGTAGCTATGACCTGCGCGACCTCGTACTGTCTTCAAAAGTGTTTCCCTGATTGATGAAAAGATTATATCGGAAAATTGGAACTTAATGAGTCCTCCAAACTACAGCACGAAACAGACTTGTGCAGTATAGGTTGTGTTGTGTGTCATAGTTTGGAGGAATCTGTGAAAATATTTTACTGTATAATTAAATTTTGCCGGTCATGTCACAGGATCTGCAAGGGAAAATTATCTTGTTGGTGAATTGGAAGAACTCTGATTCCTCCAAACTATGCCAGGAAACAGACGCCCTCAGTGGTACTAATATGGGATCTGTTGCATGGTATAGTTTGGAGGAATCAGAGACCTTCCTATTCACCAACAAGAGAATCTCCCCATAAGGCATATATAAATATATATAATATATACATTTACTTTGTACTTCTTTCTTACTGTCACTTCGGGCAAGTTGTTTTGTGTGAGAAAACCAAAACTCTCTCTCAATTTTTTTTCTGCCAGATAATTCGAATATTGTCTAATTTATTTTTGAGTATGATTGATGTAAAATGGTTACAAGAAAACATATCTCTAAAGTCCTGCCCCGCCTGTCGAAAGTCAATAAAGATGTGGAAATATAAGAGTGAAAACATTAGCTACAAGGATAAAAGATTAAGCATAGTTTGAATTTTAAGGGAACCTGCAAGTGATGTAGTCAGACAATTGGAGATGTCTGAGTCCTTCAAATATTGCCACGAAACAACACCTACATGGATGGAGCGTATTTCGTGGCATGTTAAGGAGGAATCAGAAGCTCCACTTTTCATACACGATCACAGGGTCCTTTGGATGGTGAATTGGAAACTCTTTGATTCCTTCTAACCTTGCCACGAAACAGATCCCCTCTTAGTACACTACCACTAAGGGCGTCTGTTTTCTGGTAGTGTTAGGAGGAATCAGGAGCCTCCCCTTTAAGATGGAGTTACAGGACCCCAACAAACTCAGACCTGTACACATTATCATAATCTAACAAAACATGTAAATCGCTCTGGGGGGGAAGAGAGAAGGACGAGAATGCGAGAAAAATGTATTTAGAAATATTGAAGACAACGATGGAGAATGCCAAGGATAGGAAGGAAGGAACATGTGGGACAGTACAGAAGAAGCGAAGAAAATAAATAGAGAAATAGTAATAAGGAATAAGGGAAAGAATGATGATGAGAGTTCCAGTGTGTGTGTGTGTGTTTGAGTGCATGAGTGTGTAAACTTTTTGCACGCAAAGTAAATGTCAGTGATTATCTTCTATGTTGAATTCCTATTAATCTTTCTCAAGTTGATCACACACACAAAAAAAAAAAGATCGTCAGTAAATTCCCTCACACTCTTAATTAGATATCTGTAAACCTGTATCTCGTTAAGGAGTGTAAGATAATATTTGCACCCAATTGAAGGTTAACGGGTCCTCCAAACTATGACTGAAAACAGATTATCCCCTGAAAACACACTAACCCGATACAGGTGACGCGTTTCCTGGCACCCTATGCAGGAATCAGTCGGCCCCATTTCCCCTCTATGCACAAAATCACATTCCCCTTAAGTAAATGGCTGTAAATTTCCCCCGAGCCTCGGTACTTGCTCACACGGGGCTGACGACACCCTGGGGAATGATGGGGTGAGGATGGGAGCGATCAGAGGTGAAGGGGAATGATAGGGAGAGGGTAGGGAGGGGTGTTGGAAGAAATGGAGGGGATAGGGTGTTGTTGGAAAGTATAGGGTGAGAGGTTGGAAGGTAGGTATGGGGAGAGGATGGGGAGTATTGAGAAGAGGATGAGGGTAAAGGTAAAGGTAGGAGAATATAAGGGGTTATCAGGAGTAAGTATAATTTTTTTTTTCTATTAAGCTTTCCAGTTGGGTCGGACTACCAATTAATTGTCTGTCTGTCTATCGATGTATTTTTTTTCCTTCCGTCCATGTTTGTCTATTTATTTGACATGTACCGATATCTATCAAATCTTTAAGCATCTGTTTATCTCTCCACATCCATCCCCCCCCCCCCCGCCTTACCTCGCCTCACGTCACCATCATGCGTGTAGTGAGGGGATGGGGTCACAAGGTGAGAGGGGATGGGCCAGGGAAGATCAAGCCAGGTCAACTCCCCCCTCCCTCCTTCCTTCCCCCCCCTCCCATCTAACACCACCCAACCGTTAGTTAGCTGCCGAAAACCTTCAGCTTTCGTGCGGCACACACACACACACACACACACACACACACACACACACACACACACACACACACACACACACACACACACACACACACATACACACACACACACACACACACATACACACACACACACACACACATACACACACACACACACACACACATACACACACACACACACACACACACACACACACACACACACACACATAAATGACTTCTTATATAGCATATGTTTCTTAGTGCATTTGGAGAATGTGAACCGAATCCCTCAACATTTTTCTTAGATTTTTTCTTGTGGTGTGTACAAATAATAACATTAAATGATACTACACTAATCTTCTATACAAGTTAATTATCGACTTTGTTTTACGTAGTTAAAGTTTGACATCAACTGAAAATTTATTGCTGCATGTTTGCCAAATTAAAGAATAAATATATACAGAATAAACATGTATAGTATTTTGGGGAATTAATTGCGAATATTATACCTGGCTATAAATCTTAACAGAAAGGTGGGTCGTGTCCGGCGCATAAAAAGAATAATAAAAATAATAGTAATAATAAAAGAGAAATAACATACTTGATCATACTAGGTTTTCACTTGAGCCGAGATCGAAGAAAATTTATTCCGGCGAGCACATAATAAACACCGTGGGATAAAAACCAGCCGTGGAAAAGCAACAAAATAAAAAATAATAAAATAGTGAATTGAAGACGAAGGGAAATATAAAACAACAACGTGGACAGGATGACACGAGATTTTTATTTATATATATATTAATTTTAACACTGATATAACATACTTTATAGTGAATGAACGAATTATTAACAAATACCATATAGTTAGGTTAGGTTAGGTTAGATTTGTGAGAGAAACACCATAGATGAAAAGTGTGTTAGAATGGTCCTAAATAGTGAATAATGATTTCAAAATAATAGGGGAGATTTTGGTTTGAACTTTTATCTTCTTTGTGTGTGTGTGTGTTGTGTGTGTACATATATCGTGTGTGTTTGGGTGTTGTGTGTTACGTTTGTGTACATAATTGTGTGTGTGTGTTGGGTGTTATGTGTGTGTACATAAATCGTGTGTGCGTGCTTGTGTATGTGTTTACATATATCGTGTGTGTGTGCATGTGTATGTGTGTACATATATCGTGTGTGTGTGTGTGTGTGTGTGTGTGTGTTCCTGGGCTAAAAGGATGTCAGAGCAGTAAAGTATTTCAAGTAACCATATGTTTCAACTCTGTTTTTCTGTATATTCTTTCTCAGTTTCCTTTTTCATTCCTTTTTTTCTTTTTCCTTATTTGCGAAAAGTGTAAGGAGGACAGCAGGTTACCTTTTGCCTCTTCCTCTTCTATCTTTATTCTTTATATCCTCTTTTTTTAACGAACATACAACAAAAATTTTCATACTATGGAACTTACACTTCCCCTTTACATTTGTTTTCACTTATTTTGTTTCATTTTTAATTATAATAATTTTTGTTAATGGAAACTGTAGGATAAGTTTAATTTTATACGATTTATACCCCAGGTTGGTTCATATTTATCTTTTTTTTTTTTTTTTTTTTTTGAGTTCCATGTAAGTTTGGCTTGTTTTTGCACGACATTACCGCTTTCCTTGCCTTAATTTTTTTTTTTTCGAGGTGCGTGTAAGTAGAAATTATATATCACGCAACCCTTTGTCACCATTTTTTAAATTATCAAAGCAAGTGATTTTCAAAAATGATCGAATTAAATTATTTTCTGGAATCAGCAAAATATGTGATATAAAAAAAATCAGGGAATTAAATGATTTTCGAGAATTAGCAAATTAAGTTATTATCGAATATAATAAAATAAGTGATCTTATAAAATCATATATATTTACGGAGAGGATATAGTCAAGTCATTTTTCACACCTTATGTACGGTATATCCAATTTTTTTTTTTTTTTTTTTTTTTTTTTTTTTTTTTTTTTTTTGTGTGTGTGTGTGTTTGTTAACATGCCGTCTCTCCTCAGGTGGCAAGATGGATGGATGGATAGGTACAGATAAAAGAGAGAGAGAGAGAGGGGGGGGGAAGAAGGACGGGGAGAGAGAGGGGGAAGGGGGGGAGGGGGAGGAGTGGGAGAAAGTAGAGGATAGAGGGAATAATAATGATGTAGATAGATATATAGATAATTAAATAGATAGACAGACTGATAGATAGATAAATAGTCAGATAGATGTACAGATAGATAGGCAAATAGGTAAAAGGATAGACGGGAAAGTAGAAATATAAACAGATAGATGAAGAATAGACAGATAGAGAATAGAAAAGAGAGAGAGAGATGGAAAAAAACACAGACAAGCAATCAAATAACCAAACTAACGAAGAGGAGAGAGAGAGAGAGAGAGAGAGAGAGAGAGAGAGAGAGAGAGAGAGAGAGAGAGAGAGAGAGAGGTATATAGGTAAGGAACGAGAGAAATTCGTGAAAGCTTTCGAGGTAAAAATAAATAAATATACAAATACATACATATATATGTATATACTCTGAACTTTTATCACCCGGATGTGTCAGCGAGGTGTGTTTTCTGGCCGAGGAGAGAACAAAAAATAAAATATGAACAAATGAAATAGTCGGTCCCGTGGAAGAGATAATATGAATAGTATTTTTTTTTTTTTTTTTTTTTTTTTTTTTTTTTTTTTTTTTAGTAGGGGTGGTGGTGGTGGTATGATTGATGTTCAGATAGGCAGTGTGTTGAATAGTTCTGATGGGGAGAAGATTATTAATGTACCGTACGTATTGCTTGCTTTTATAGCCATCAGATGCAGTGATTATATATACCGGGGGAGGGGAGGGGGGCTTATAGATTGGGAGTCTGATTGGCTGATATAATAAAGATAGATTGATATATATTGATAGATCGGTGAATATATATATATATATAGATAGATTTGGGGATAGATAGATAGATAGATAGATTTGGGGATAGATAGATGGGTAGTTAGTTAGATTGGTGGAGAGAGATAAAGAGAGATAGAAAGAGGGAGGGAGATACACACACACATAGAGAGAGAGAGACAGAGAGAGAGAAGAGAGAGAGAGAGAGAGAGAGAGAGAGAGAGAGAGAGAAAGTCTAACAAAACCTTGTATACTGGACAATAAACCACAAACTCAAAGAAACGCAATGACATAAAACCGAAAAGAGTTTTAACTGTCTCTCATCTCACGGTCACAAAACCTTCAGATAACTCCACCCCTCTTATACTCACTCCTCTCTCTCTCTCTCTCTCTCTCTCTCTCTCTCTCTCTCTCTCTCTCTCTCTCTCTCTCTCTCTCTCTCTCTCTCGCCTACTGTACACAAAACCACAAAATAAAACTACACACACACACACACACACACACACACACACACACACACACACACACACACACACACACACACACACACACACATGCAAAAGCCTACTGTACACAAAACCACTAAAACTCTACACACACAGACACACACATGCAAAATCCTATACTGTGTACACAAAAATAAACACACACACACACATACACACATGCAGAAACAAACAAAGACACGTGCAAAAGCCCAGTGTAACCAAAAAAAACCCAGTGTAACCCCCCCAAAAAAAAAAAAAAAAAATTACACACACACACACATACACACATGCAGAAACAGACACATTCTTCCGTCTTTTCTCCTTCCCTCTTTTCTTTCTTTTTTGTCTTCCTTTAGTAGTTTTTGTATTGTGGTTGATTACTTCTTACTAATCTCTTCCATTTTCATTTTCTCTTTCCTTCTTCCTTCTTCGTATCTCTTTTCTTTGTACTGTTATTTTGGTCATTATTTATTGTATAATCATTGCTATATAATTTCGTTTGTTTGTAAATAATTCAGTTGATGTTCTTCCTATCCTCCTTCTTCCAGCTTCCTCCACCTCCAACCCTTCTCCTCCTCCTCCTCCTCCTCCTCCTCCTCCTCCTCCTCCTCCTCCTTCCAGCCTCCTTCCAGCTTCCTCCACCTCCAACCCTCCTCCTCTTCCTCCTCCACATCACCTATCTATCACCCATTTTACATTCCTGACTATAATGGTCTTGCTATCGACTCTCTCATCTCCCTAAGTATTAATTTACATATAGATAACATCACTTTAGGCTTTATGCAAATCTGTGGTGATGATGAGGCAGAGCTTATGGTGGTATAGATGGATATAGATAATTACCACTATCATTGTCACTATCACTACCACCCAGCCACTGTCAGTACCATCTTTCATCGCACTTACTATATATACAGTATACAGTATGTCTATCATATTTTACTACTACTACTACTACCTATATTACTACCACCACCACCACTACTGTCAATAGCATCCCACTACCACTTTTGGCTATCTCCTTTCATATCGCTTCCACGACCATAACAGATGTAAGAGAACACACACTACTACTACTACTAGTACTAGTACTACTACTTACTACTATTTACTACTTCTACTATTACTTCTACTATTTCTACTACTTACTACTTCTACTTACTACTTCTACTTACTACTACTACTTACTACTACTACTTACTACTACTACAACGACTAAAATTACAACTACAACAACAACTACTACTACCAAAAGAACAGAGACTAGCCCCACCTGCAGAACAATATCTTAAGACTAAAACCACTACACGTACTTTTCACCCTGAGGCTCCTTCATCCAAACTCTGGCTTCTGAACATTTCCTGCTGACATGGACTAACCTACATCAATTTGCATATGAATTTAAGCTTAGGCAAAATTACTAGGGCCAGGGGACGGAATTAGTGAAGCAGAAAGTATGTATAATGTACAGTAGGTCGCAAAATACCGTATATCCTTTTTTATTTTTTTATTTTTTTTATATGCAACTGAAATCGTGGGCAACAGTATTTTTTTTGTTTTCTGTATCATGCAAGTTCATTTCGCGATAATCCACTAATTTAGGACTATATCATAAGTTATTGGTTATTAAATAGTTTCTACCTGTGTACCACGTTAGATTATAGTGTTCTTCCCTCAGACAAGAAACAATTACCTGATGTTAGTTTGAGAAATAGAGGTAATATGGAGCATCTGTCTGTCTGTAATGAACTTGAGACCTACTGATTACTCCAAGTTTTACCAGGAAACAGACAAGAAAGAAACAGATTGCAGTATATCTCCTACAAAGATGGGATATTGTGTTGTGTATTGTAGTATATCTCCTACAAAGATGGGATGTTGTTGTGTATTGTAGGTTGGAGGAAGCAGTAGCCTCCCCTCACCCTCACCCCCCTCACTTTTCTCACAACAGACAGATTACTAAGCTACCCCCCCTTAATGGGAGATTGGATTGCTGTTGTTGCCATATTGGAGGGCTACAGATTACTCCACACTACCCTAAGAAACACACCCTGTCCCCACTGAATAATACAACATGTAGCCTGTTTCTTGGATTAGCTTGGAGGAATCAGCTGGCCTAGAAATGTACTCACACTATTATGTCACTCCATTCTTAAGTTAAATGAGAAACACCATTGACTGAATCACTGAAGCACAAAGAAGCACACCCAAGGAAGGATGTACAGTCGGCGGCAAAAGTCCTGTCGTCTAACCTGCTTCAACGAGACACACATAATTCATGGACTCGAGAAATACACCTAACAATCTCGAGTCTATGAACACCGCGTGCCTCAGTGAAGCAAATGAGGCGACAGGACTTTTGCCGCCGACTGTACAGTATATAATATAAAACAAAAACAAAAATGTATATATAGGTCTTCCATTTTTACGTACCCAGACATCCACTAAATAGATACCCGAGTGGGATACCCAAAGTAGCCGTCTAATTTGTTCCTGCCCCTCAGAAAGTCGGGCATTTTTTGGACAACCTATATATAGCCCACAACAACAACAACAAACAACAACAACAACAACACGATCCCTGCCTTTCTCTCATAATAACACTCGGGGCACTCGTCACCTTTCCCTCTCCTCCCCCCTCACCGCTCCCCCTACCTTCTACCCCCTTCTCCCCATCCTTCTCCCCCTACCTTCTACCCCCTTCTCCCCATCCTTCTCCCCCTACCTTCTACCCCCTTCTCCCCATTCTTTCCACCGTCTCCCCCACCCTCTTCCCTATCCTTCCCTCTTTATCCTTCATCCTCTTCCCCCCTCCTTCCCCCATCCTCATCCCACTTCTTCCTCCTCCTTCTCTACCTAGTCGTAGTAAAAATGGTAACAACTCTATTTTATCTCCACCTCCCCCCTACCCCTCCCTACCCCCACCCTTCGCTCCTCCCCTCCGGTAGTACTAAAAATTATAACCACTCCATCTTCCCCTCCCTCATCCCCGGTAGCTGTAAAAATGGTGGCTATTCCATTCTGTTCTCATGTAACTATTGTAATGTACTTTTGTTATACGTGCTGTTTCCACTATCGTTATTATCTATCATATTTCTGGCCACCACGCCCCATTGTTATCTTATCTATTCCTGCCACTACCACCACCACCTACTACCACCACCACCACCACCACCACCACCACCTCCACCACCACCACTACTACGACTACTGTCAACACTCTTGCTATTTACTACGACTACCTCTACCACTTCATGTAGGCTACTATATCCACTACCACTGTCATCTTAGGTACAGTATCACTTCCACTACCACAATACTATTTCATACCACTACACTACCACTCTCATCTTACTTACCATCCACTACCACCACTATTATGATTCATGCTTTAAAAAAAAAAAAAAAAAAACTCTCACGTATCCTTATAGAACTATTAATTAAGGGGAGATTCTCTATTATAGTCGGTGAATTGGAAAGCTATTGGTTCCTCCTCACTATGCCAGAAAACAAACTCCCTCAATGGTACTAATAGGAGATTTGTTTCGTGGCATAGTTTGGAGGGAGGAATCAGAGACTTTTCAATTCACCAACAAGAGAGACTCGCCTTAAGTTCACCCATGCACCCTCTCCCCATCAGTTCCTTATATTATCTACATCTTTTTTATGCCCTCATTTTACGTGCTGACAGTCACATTATTCCATCATTCATTATATTGTTACTTTCCCCTACCTGTTTGTTGTTGAGATAGTCACACACACATACATACATACACACACATACACACACACACACACACAAACACACACACACACACACACACACACACAGACACAGACACAGACACAGACACACACACAGACACACACACACATGTACACACACAAATGTACACACGACTACTACCACCACCACCACCACGACCAACAACAACAACAACAACAACAACAACACCAAGAACAACAACGACATCACCACCACCAGCTTAATTTGCATACACGAAGAGGCCTGCAGCTCTATCCATTTACCCAGGCACAGCAGGCGAGAGGGGCAGGTGTGGTTGTCTCTTTAATTACAGGTGTGGCGGGGAGAACCAGTATACAGGTCTTGACACACGCCTCCCCGGCCACAACACAACACAACACAACACAAGCGAAAAACTCAAGGGGCCACCACACGTTTATGGGAGTCGAGATAAGCATGTGTGAATTTGTGGGGTTTTGAGGAGAGTACCGTATACGGAGAGTACCGTATACCCAAGCGGATAAATTCAAGTTTGTGGTTGTTGTTTGTGCTTGTTGGAAGGTGTGTGTGTGTGTGTGTGTGTGTGTGTGTGTGTGTATATAGGAGAGTGAAGGAGAGAGAGTTGTGCTGAAGAAGAGTGGAAACAATTAGAAAAAGGAGAAAGAATGGTTTGAACAGGGTGAAAGCAAGGGGTATGTGAAAGAATGGGAGAAAGATACGGAGAAGATAAAGGAAGGAAGAAAGGAGGAGGAGTAAGAGTAGGAGAAGGAAGAAGTGAGGGAGAAAGAATAAGGGTCAACACAGAGACAGAAGAAAGAAAAATCGAGTAGAAATGACGTAAGAACACACAAAGGAGAAAATAAAATAAGAAAGAGTGGGTAGGAGAAAGAGGAGTAGAAATGATTTATGAACCCACAAAGGAAAAGATAAAATAAGAAAGAGTGAGTAGGAGGAAGAGGAGTAGAAATAACTTTAAGAACACACAAAGGATAATAAGATAAAATAAGAAAGAGTGAGTAGGAGGAAGAGAAGGAAGGGCACCACCACCATTCCCGTCACTCTGTTTGCATTACTAAAGTTGAAGGGATCGACGACTTGACCAGCGAGTATAGAAGAGGGGCAACAAGAGCTTTACTGGCTGGCGTCCTTCCAGAGTCTGGCGCCGTCCCCACCCTCACCATTCACGCCTCCATACTCTCTCTCTCTCTCTCTCTCTCTTAGTTTTCTTTTCATTTTATTCTCACCATTCACGCCTCCATTTTTTTTTCTCTCTCTCTCTTACTTTGTCTTTTATTTTTCTGTTTTCTCATTTTTTGTTTCCATCTAATTGATTTCTCTCCCGACATTTCTCTTTTATCTTCCGTTTTATTCTTATCTCCTTTGTGTTAGTTCCCATTGTAATAAAAAAAATACTTTCCTATCTGTAGATAATAAGTTTGTATATCCCGCGCACTCTCACGTACACAACCTACAAGAACGAGTGCCAGCCATATATCACCTATAAACATTATTCTACACTCCCATTCATATATGTTCCATTCTATACATTCATTACATGTATATCCACACTAATATGTATGTGTGTATCCCCAATAAAGCATCCTGTCTGGATACACACATATTACATATCCTTCCGCCAGCCAGCCGGAAGTGACGTAGTCAGACAGACTCGAGGCGGCTTGGCTGGAACACACGCGTTGTACTTTCTCCCCTCTGTGGCCTATAATAAACGCGTTAGAACCTACCTCAGGAATCTTCTTCCCACTTACCTCTACTACAGGTCCTACACGTAGTCAGCAGGGTAAGAACATACATGGCGCAGTGATCAGTGACGTGTTTTAAAAGTGAAAAAAGGCCAGTACACAGGGGGAGGCGACAGCCAGCCAGCCCTCTACACCGACCAACCCTGCTGGATGCCCGCCTTAGGCATCCCTTCGGTGTTTACCAGTGTTGTGAAGTGCTACAGTGTCTAGTGCAGTGTTTTTACAGTGAATAGTGTTGTGCTATTACTTTATTTAATGTGTGCATATGTTTGGGGAGGCAGGAATCCTCTCATACATCATATGGTCAGGAGCGGAGAGCAGTACATCCTCCTCTCACGACTGCCCATAGTGCACTGAGTGAGTGAGGCAGGCAGGCCCGGAGGCGCGCGCCAGTACAGTCACCAACCCTGCCTCGCCCCAGGCCACCCTCACCCCTCACCAGTGTTGCCAGTAACGCGCACATTAACACTGCACTACAGCACTCTCACACCTGTTCGGTCTTACATCCTCTGAGTTATTGTGGCCTGCCGTGTTCCTGTCACCACACTCAACCATGGAGGAAGACAGGAGATTCTACGTGGCACCTGCAGGAGAGGAAGTGACTGGTGGTGACTTCGACATCGATAGTGAGGAGGCAGCTGGAGACACTACCCCCACCTTTGTTGGTAGCCAGTTCAGCCATCTCGGCGTCACTCCTCCCATACCACCACCTCACCAGCCACCACCCAGGTTCCAACTTCCTCCACACCCACAGCCTGCCACAACCACAGACCTCCTCCACTTTTTCCGGTACATGGACCACCAGAGAACACAAGAGGAATACAGAAGACAACAGGAAGAACACTACAGGAGACAGCAAGAGGAAGAACGAAGACAGCAAGAGGAGCACAGGAGACAGCGTGAAGATGCTAAGTTGGCAGCCATTCTGCAGGCCCTAGCTCAACTCCAGCCTCACCACCCGTCCTCCACACAACCTCCATCCACATCTTCGTCACACGGGACGTCCTCTAACTCCACATCCACCCATCCAGCAGCCAGTCCACCTCCACCACAGAAGGCTATTACACAGAACCCACCGCCCCTTCGTGCTGATGCAACATTCCAGGTGTTCAGGGAATGGCGGCGTCGTTGGGCAGACTATGCTATTATGGTGGACTTAACCAAACTGCCGAGGGAGAAACAATTGATACAGATGCGTATGTGCCTGACCCTAGAAACACAGCGTATTCTAGAGCACACCTTAAGTATCTCACCCGACACTGACAAGACAGTAGATGAAGTCCTAGATGAGCTGCAGGAGCATATCAAGAACTCCCGCAATGAAGCTCTTCGTCGTAGGGACTTGCTGAACTGTAAGCAGAGACAGGGTGAATCATTCAGTGACTTCTACGTGAGGATACGACACATATCAGAGGAAATTGACGTCTGCCCAGGGAAAACCTGCGAGGAAACACAACTCAAGATGGTCATATTAATGGGTGTTTGCGATGAGGAGCTTGTGCAGAAGCTGCTCTCCCTTGATACAACCCCATCCCTGCAGGATATAGTCAACACCTGTCGTGCATATGAAGCCACTAGAAGTGCCACATCAGCGATACGTGCCCCTTCGTCCCAGATAAACGCCGTATCCACTTACAAACGGAACAAACAGCGAGACCAGTCATCGGCCATACAACAGTCTTCAGCATCAGTGGCCGCCTGCCGGAACTGTGGTCATGAGCACGAAAAGGGCAAGTGTTCGGCCGCCGACAAGTTCTGTAGCAATTGTGGCCGTCAGGGCCATTTTACGAAGTCTCCAGCCTGCCCTGCTACCAATGTCCAGTGCCACAACTGCAAGCGTGTGGGGCACTATGACAGGTGCTGCAGATCCAGGAAGCCAGCACCTCAGGACAGAAATACCACATCATACAGCAGGTCGTACCATCAGAAGACGAAGAACTGCCGACGTGTGGGATCACCACAGAAAACTCCCACACTGACAACTGTGAATCTGACCTACGGAGGCACCACTACACAACTGGACATGCTCCCAGATACAGGTGCAGACATCACAGTGATTGGCCGCCGACACCTCAAGATGTTACGGATAGCCAGCAGTAGCCTACGTTCCCCGCCTCCAACTACAACCTTCACTGCAGATGGTTCGTCAATGGCACCAGCTCTGGGAACATGTCAGGCACTACTCTCGATTGGTAGCCGTTCCTGCACTGCCACTATCTACGTACACGAGGATGTCCAGACGCCACTATTGTCATATGGCCACTGCCAGGAGTTGGCCATCATATCAAGAGAGTTCCCAAAACCTATTGTACAGGTGAAACATGTGAACAAGTGTAAGGAGCTACCATTCACGTCCTCCACAACACCCACACAGGCAAAGGAATATTTCCTGGAGGAGTTCAAGGATGTACTGATCTCCAAGGACGACCTGAAGACAGCTCCACTCAGACCGATGAAAGGCCCTCCGATGAAAATCCACCTGAAAGATGATGCAGTACCCTTTGCCATCCACACGCCACGTCAGATTCCTTTTGCCTTTAGGGACAAGGTGAAGGAAGAGCTGAACTCATTGGTGGACCAGGGCATCATCAAACCAGCTGGAGACGAACCGTCGGAGTGGTGCCATCCTCTCGTTGTGGTTGCCAAAAACAACGCTGAAGTCCGCCTCACTGTAGACCTCACCAAGCTGAACAGCCAAGTGTCCCGTCCAACCCACCCTTCACCAACGCCGTTTGAAGCCATCCGCAGTGTGAACCCCAAGGCAAGGTTCTTCACTACAGCGGACGCTCTAAGTGGGTACTGGCAAATGGAACTGGAAGAAGAGGACCAGCACCTGACAACCTTTATTACGCCATACGGTCGCTTCCAACACTGCCGTGGCCCCATGGGCTTCTCAGCAACGGGTGACGCCTTCTGCCTCCGTGGTGATATGGCCCTCCAAGGTGTACAGAACTGTGCGAAGGTTGTCGACGACGTGCTACTCTTCGACGAGGACTTCACCACACATCTGCAACGGATCAACGAGGTACTCACAAGGTGTCGCGAATACGGTATCACTCTGAACAGGGACAAGTTCGTGGTAGCCGCACACAGCGTGAACTTTTGTGGGTACACTCTCTCAGGACAAGGCATCTCCGCTGACCCAGGCAAAGTCAGTGCCATCAAGGACTTCCCAACACCAGCCAACATCACTGACCTCCGCTCGTTCATGGGGTTGGTAAACCAGCTGGCGGAATTCACCCCTGATATTGCCACTGCAGCTCAGCCCCTACGCCCCCTGATGAGTGTGAAGAGGTCATTTACATGGACCGCCGACCACGACGAAGCGTTCGGCCGGGTCAAGGCTGCCTTGGTCAGCCCACCCGTCTTGGCTCCATTCGACCCATCTCTACCAGTGATCCTACAGACTGATGCGTCACGTCTCAACGGGATTGGATACGCCCTTCTACAGGATCATGGCAGCAACCATCTACGTCTAGTGCAGTGTGGTTCGAGGTTCCTCAGTGACACGGAGTCCCGTTATGCAACCATCGAACTGGAGATGTTAGCTGTGGTTTGGGCTATGTCCAAGTGTAAACTGTATCTCATCGGACAACAACAGTTTACCCTCATGACGGACCATCGCCCACTGGTACCAATACTAAACAACTACACGCTAGACGCAGTTGAGAACCCTCGCCTTCAACGCCTAAAGGAAAGAGTGTCGCCCTACCTCTTCACAGCCGTCTGGTGCGCTGGCAAGTTGCTCCGCATCCCTGATGCACTGTCACGAGCACCTGTCAGTCGCCCGACGCCAGAGGATGAGATGGCGTGTGCTGCCGCCACAGCCCATCTCAGGGCCATCGTCACCATCAACGCTGTCACGCCTAATGATAACTCGCCTCCACAGGACACCGACAGGACTCTCCAAGAACTTCGTGACGCATCCAGAGTGGACCCCGTGTACATCCGCCTGCGTGACTGTGTCACCTCGGGCTTCCCAAGTAACCGGTATGAGCAGCACAAGTCATTGCTCCCGTTCTGGAAGCTCCGAGACAACTTGTCAACAGATGGTGACCTAGTCCTGTATGGAGCGAGAGTCATAGTTCCTGAAGCCCTTCGCCGCCGTACGTTGGCTCGCCTCCATGACAGCCACAGAGGTGTGGAAGCCACCAAGCGACGGGCTCGACAGGCTGTATTCTGGCCTGGCATCGACGCAGATATCGCCAGCACAGTACAAGCCTGTGAACCGTGCCAGATGCTACAACCTAGTCAGCAGCAGGAACCTCTGGCAAACGACGACAACCCAACGAGGCCCTTTGAGTCCGTGTCAGCTGACTTCTTCTCAGTGGCAGGGAAATCATTCCTTGTGGTCACTGACAGACTCTCAGGCTGGCCTGTTGTCGTCCCCTGCAAAGGTGATACCACCGCACACAACACCATCAGGATCTTTTGCCGCTACTTCAGGGAAGTTGGTGTGCCCCTCAGACTTCGGACAGATGGGGGCCCACAGTTTACCAGCAGCGAGTTCCGGGACTTCATGGAACGATGGGGAATACATCACCTTGTCTCTTCTCCCCACTACCCACAGTCTAATGGTCATGCCGAGGCTGCAGTTAAGTCGATAAAGCATCTCATCCTTAAGACAGCCCCTACCGGCGACATTGACTGTGAGGAGTTCGACCGAGGGCTGCTGGAGCTTCGCAACACCCCAAGCTTCACCTGTCGCTCCCCGGCACAAATCCTGTATGGTCACCCTCTACGGTCATGTGTACCTGCCCACCCCCAGTCCTTTGCATCAGAGTGGCAGGCCAAGGCCGAGGATTGTGACCGCCGTGCAGCAGCCCGTGCAGAGTTGGTACAGGAACAGTACAACCAGCATGCACGCCCCCTCCCCAGGTTGAGAGTCGGTGACACAGTGCGAATTCAAAACCCGACTTCTCTCCGCTGGGACAAGGTTGGGGTCGTCATGAGCTGCGGCAGGTCCAGGGACTATGAGGTCCGTCTACCCAGTGGTCGAGTGTATTGGAGGAACCGTCGCTTCCTTCGCCCAATAAATCCCCCTGGTGTAGACCCCCTTCCCCATATCCCTGAGCCCCCTGTGTCTTGCACGGACCCGGTAACAGAGTCCTTCATTGCCCCCACGACCCCACGTAGGTCTGAACGACTCCAAAGAACAGAGTCAGCTCGATAAGGTATTACGAGCTTGAAGGGGGAGGGAGGTGTAGATAATAAGTTTGTATATCCCGCGCACTCTCACGTACACAACCTACAAGAACGAGTGCCAGCCATATATCACCTATAAACATTATTCTACACTCCCATTCATATATGTTCCATTCTATACATTCATTACATGTATATCCACACTAATATGTATGTGTGTATCCCCAATAAAGCATCCTGTCTGGATACACACATATTACATATCCTTCCGCCAGCCAGCCGGAAGTGACGTAGTCAGACAGACTCGAGGCGGCTTGGCTGGAACACACGCGTTGTACTTTCTCCCCTCTGTGGCCTATAATAAACGCGTTAGAACCTACCTCAGGAATCTTCTTCCCACTTACCTCTACTACAGGTCCTACACGTAGTCAGCAGGGTAAGAACATACACTATCTTTTTCATTTCCCGTTCCTTTTCTATTGCATCCCCTCCTCTCTTCCACCTCCCCTATCCTCCCCGGGGTTCCATCCCTCCCCCTCTCCCCTTCCATCCCTCCCCCTCTCCTCCTCCCCTTCCCCTTTCCCTCATTGCCTTGGCGCCAGTAGTGATGTGGGGGTTGGGGGGTTGTCCTGTAGCCGAAGTGAGTGGCGCCTGGGTACTTGTGTGTGTGTGTGTGTGTGTGTGTGTGTGTGTTTTCTTTGCAGAGCTTGTGTTTTTCCCCAAAGTCCTATACATTATGTTGAGTGATGGTGTGTTTTGTTCAGATGTCTGTGTGTGTGTGTGTTTTGTTTCGTGTATTTGTGCAATGTTTATGAGTTGTGTTGTGTTTTCCTCGGTGTGTGTTGTAATTAATGAGGGGACTGTTTTTTTTCGTTTTTTTTTTCAGGGATATTGCTCTTTTATGCCTGTATATTGTTATAGTGTGTGTGTGTGTGTGTGTGTGTGTGTGTGTGTGTGTGTGTGTGTTGGAAAGAATGTCAGAGTGCAGTCAGGAATTGTATTAGTTATGGGATACGGTAGACTGGATAGAACAACATCCATGAAGTTGCACCGGTTTAGGGAGGATAATAATACTGCATGTAGTAGTGAGTCTCAATATGCTGTGCTGGCGACCCTTTCGTTATTAAAGAGAAGTAACATGTTGTGGACCTATTGGAGTATACGTAGCCCTCCTAACTCTATCATCAAACACCCCTCTACAGTCCTTGTGTGGAGAGATTCTGCTTGGGATATCGTGGAGGAATCAGAGCCACCGAATTCCCTACTGCAGGTTACTCTTCCCTTACTAATTCACGATAATTGTGAGCAAGATGCGTTTGTTCTTCTGCAATGATTATTCCCTTACGTCGCTTTCCAGTTAAGATGGAAACTCTGAATAATTGAAT
>JAWZYT010006231.1:0-2500 GCA_034508575.1 Petrolisthes manimaculis | reverse complement strand
CATAATAAGGTTGATTTGTTGCAGAAACTCGTTCTTTCACTCACTAGAAAACGAAAATTTATTGCTGGATGTTTATTGTTATTGATTTTTTATTGTTATTATTATTGTTTGTATTATTATTTGTATTATTATTATTATTATTATTATTATTATTATTATTATTTATGATTTTTATTTTTATTATTATTTATTATTAGTTTATTATAATATTATTATTATTATTATTATTATTATTATTATTATTATTATTATTGTTTATTTATTATTGTTTATTTATTATTTATTATTATTTATTATTATTTATTATTATTATTATTTTTATTATTATTGTTATTATTATTATTATTATTATGAGTGAAGGAAGAAAGTATCTAACATTATTGTATGTGTTAACGGTGACATAGTAGATAATTGAGAGAGAGAGAGAGAGATAAAGAGAGAGATGGGTAATGGAGTGAACATTAAACTGTGAAATAAGAGACGTAAGGCGTTTATAACTGTAGCGTAAGTGTGATAATGACGACACTGATTAGGAGTAATGCTCATGATAATAGTCCCATTCCTCTATTGTATATTGGCCCGAATTTGTAACAACTATAAAAGCTGTAATCACAAAAGTATAGGACCGTGAGTAATTGTGATGACTCCCAAGTATGTATGTATGTATGTAAGTATATGTACACAGAAGGAAAAAATAGTAGTAGTAGTAGTAGCTGTAGTTATTGTACGGTAGTTGTTGTAGTAATGATGATGGGGTAATTGTAGTATATATATTATCATAATGATGATTTAATGTATGTAATAATTCTAATATGACTTTTTTTACTCAGTAGCAATATACATCCTTCTTTTATTTTCTCCTTTTTCTGTTCTACTTCTTGATTTTTATTCCTTTTTTCTCTAATAGTCCCTTTTCCCTGGTCTTTCCCCTTTTCCCTGGTCTTTCCCCTTTTCCCTCTCATTTTAAACTTTCCTTTCCTATCCTGGTTTTGTGTTCTGTATCCACACCTTATTTATTCCAGTTCCCACTTCCCTGTTCTCCTTTCCTTCCTTCCTTCCTTCCTTCTCTTTCCCTATTCCGCTCTAAATTCTCCTTTCTTATCCCAGTTATTCCTTCTTTATCCCCAGTTTCTTTAATCCAATTCCTTCTTCCTTGCTCTCCTTTCCTTCATTCTTTTTCCAAGTCTGATTTCCTCTTTCCCCAATCCATCATCATTATCTCTAAATTTATCGCTCATTTCCGCCATTTATTTTTCCTTGTCTTTTCCATTATCTCTTTCCTTTTCACTTATTCGTACCAGCTATATATATTCCTCATCTGTACTGCCTCCCTGTTCTGTCCCCCTCTCTTCCATCGTTCCTTCATTATATCATTCACCTTCATTATTCCTTTCATTATCATTTTCATTCCACTATTCCTTCATTATCCCCATCCCCTTCATTATTCCTTCTTTATCCCCATCCCCTTCCTTCACTATACCTTCATTATCCTCATCCCCTTCACTAGTCCTTCATTATCCCCCTCTCCTCCATTTCATCATCTCCACTATTATGTCTGTCATTAAATTCCTTCACTCGTACCCTTTCCATTTAATTCAACTTCATCCAGCCCCTTCCCCTTGCCCCTCTATTCCCCCTCCTCAGGCCCCCTTCCCCAGCTATCCCCCCCTTCTCCAGCTATCCCCCCCCCCTTCTCCAGCTATCCCCCCCCCCCTTCTCCAGCTATCCCCCCCTTCTCCTCTCTCCCCCTGTTCTCGTAAACCCTGGCTGGTGTCTGGGATCCGCTCGTATGTGTGTAAGAGGGAAAATGTGTGTGGGATAATGCTAGCAGGGGGTCTTACTGCTGCCTGTCTCTCTCTCTCTCTCTCTCTCTCTCTCTCTCTCTCTCTCTCTCTTAGGTGGTGGGTGGTTACTTTGAGTTTGTTTCATTGTTGTGTTTGTTGGTGTTGTGGTGGTGGGATAATGCTGTTTGCTTCTGGGTGTGATTCATTGCTGTTTGGTTGTGGTTTTGTTGTAGTGCTGGTGCTGTCGTGTTAGGAAGAGAGAGTAGGTGTCTGTATGTGTGTTTGTTTGTTTATTTGTTTGTTTGTTTTATGTTTCTTTGTTCCTTTGTGCAAGTGTTTCGTAAGAGGAGTTTATGTTTTTGTCAGTGTGTACGATACTAATATTTTGCGTGTATGTGTGTGTGTGTGTGTATTTTTTTGTCATATTATATGTGTCTGTCTGTGTTGGGTTCATCTTTATTCATTTTCTCCGCTTACTATCTTCCTTTATCACCCCCGTGCCTCACCCAACCTCCTGCTCCCTGTGGCTTGAATGTAAACACAGGCATTACGACAGTCGTGCTGGACTCTATTTCCTTGCCTCTTGCCTCATGCTCGATTTTCCTTCACTGTCTTCCTCCACGTCCTGTGCTGGTTCTTCCACAGTTTCCTCTTGTGTTTTATTTACTCTTCATTCTCCAAGTGCCCTTTCTTCTCTGTGTTCTCCTTTGCATTCT
>JAWZYT010006230.1:12500-19722 GCA_034508575.1 Petrolisthes manimaculis | reverse complement strand
GTTAGGTTAAGGTTGGGTTGTGTGTTGGGACGGTGATGATCTCATATGTTGTGACTACTGTCCTAAGGTAAAGAATAAGATTAAGTAAATATTATTATTATTATTATTAAGGTAAATAGTAGGTTAAGGAAAGGAGGGAAGGGAGGAGGAGAGAGAAAGGGAGGGAAGGAATGAGAGAGAGAGAGGGAGAGAGGAAGGAAGGTTAGGTTTGGTTAGGTTGTATGTTGTGACTTCTGTCCTAATAATAATTATGTACGTTTCTCCCTGTGTGTGTGTGTGTGCGTGTGTGTGTGTGTGTAGGTATTCCACGTCCACTGTCACATCCCAACATTGACACACCTGCCAACGGAACACGAAAAATGGCAATGTGCTTTATGTACCGACTTGGACGACACACCCACACCACACACCACCGACAACAAGAGAAGACTGGGACTGACACACAGAGAGTTAAAGGTGGCACAGAGAATATTATTGGAACTCTACTGTAATTATGAAGCCTCTCAACCCTTCAGAGAACTCGTCGATAGAGAGGTATGTAGAAAATTACAGCACTTGCTACTGTAATTATTTAGTATCTCAACCTTTTAGATAACTCGTCGATAGAGAGGTATGTAGAAAATTACAGCACTTGCTACTGTAATTATTTTGAATCTCAGTTAGTTGATAGAGAGGTGTGTAGAGAATTACAGGAGTTCGTACTGTAATTATTTTGTATCTCGGTTAGTTGATAAGAGAGGTGTGTCCATCTTACAGCACTTGCTACTGTAATTATTTCGTATCTCAGTTAGTTGATAAGAGAGGTATGTTCAGTTTACAGCACTTGCTACTGTAATTATTTCGTATCTCAGTTAGTTGATAAGAGAGGTGTGTAGAGAATTACAGGAGTTCGTACTGTAATTATTTCGTATCTCAGTTAGTTGATAAGAGAGGTGTGTCCATCTTACAGCACTTGCTACTGTAATTATATTGTATCTCAGTTAGTCGATAGAGAGGTATGTAGAGAATTACAGGAGTTCGTACTGTAATTATTTAGTATCTCAACCTTTTAGAGAACTCGTCGATAGAGAGGTATGTAGAAAATTACAGCACTTGCTACTGTAATTATTTAGTATCTCAATTAGTTAAGAGAGGTGTGTCCATCTTACAGCACTTGCTACTGTAATTATTTCGTATCTCGGTTAGTTGATAAGAGAGGTGTGTAGAAAATTACAGGAGTTCGTACTGTAATTATGTAGTATCTCAGTTAGTTGATAAGAGAGGTGTGTAGAAAATTACAGGAGTTGCTACTGTAATTATTTAGTATCTCAGTTAGTTCATAGAGAGGTGTGTAGAGAATTACAGGAGTTCGTACTGTAATTATATTGTATCTCAGTTAGTAGTTAAGAGAGGTGTGTCCATTTTACAGCACTTGCTACTGTAATTATTTAGTATCTCAGTTAGTTGATAAGAGAGGTGTGTCCATCTTACAGCACTTGCTACTGTAATTATTATATACTCTCTTCTCTTTTTATGTGAGTTTAAATTATGTGAATTTGAAATAGTGTGTATCATGAAAAAACTTAAATCAATACCATTTCCGTGAACTGTTAAAATACCGTGAACCATTAGACTCCATTTTCAAGTTAAAGTTAAATTATTTATTATGGAAATGTATAATTTACTTTATGCTAAATTCACTTTTCATCTATAACCACAACCTAACGACTAATTAACTATATTTTACAACTATAACCACAACCTAACAACTAATTAACATCTATATTCACAACTTAACAACTAACAAACTATATTTTACAACCTAACAACTAATTAACTATTATACAACTAATTAACAATATTTCACAACTATAACCACAACTTAACAACTAATTAACATCTATATTCCACAACTTAACTAATTAACTATATTATACAACTAATTAACTATATTTCACAACCTAACAACTAACAACCAATTAACAAACTATATTTCACAACCTAACAACTAACAACCAATTAACATCTATATTTCACAACTCAACAACTTAACAACTCTATTTTTACAGTTAACAGAATACTATGAAGTAATTAAACAACCCATGGCCCTGGAGATTGTAAAAAAGAAGTTAGTCCCTTCTTGCCCGGACCACTATGTACAACTACAACACTTTGTACACGACGTTAGACTCGTATTTAAAAACTGTTATGAGTTTAATCCGGTAAGTTGTTATTATTATTGTTGATATTATTGTTGTTTTGATATATCTAGCTTTAATATAATGTTATACCATTCTCTCTCTCTCTTTCATTTTAAAGACAATTTTAAAGCTAGCTCACTCTCTCTTTTCTCCCCAAACAAAAGAACACACACACACACATACACACACCCTTTCTCTCTCTCTCTCTCTTTAACACACACACACATACACACCCTCTCTCTCTCATTTTGAAGAACATTTTAAAGCTAACTCACTCTCTCTTTTCTCCCGAACAAAAGAACACACACACCCTCTCTCTCTCTCTCTCTCTCTGTAATCATTTTAAAGCTAGCTCTCTCTCTCTCACACACACACACACACCCTCTCTCTCTCTCTCATATTTTAAAGCTAACTCACTCACTCTCTTTTCTCCCCAAACAAAACAACACACACACTCTCTCTCTCCCTCTCTCTCTCTCATATTAAAGCTAACTCACTCTTTCTTTTCTCCCAAACAGAAGGACACAGAAATTTACCAAAACGCTAAAATTCTGCAAGACTTTTTCGACCAACTTTTGGAAAAATGGCTGAGCGATTACCATTTTGCGACCCTGCCGACACACACACACACACACACACCTACGAACAATACCCCGACCAACACGGACGACACGGATGACGAAAATTACGTACCGGAACCTAAGAAGAAGAAGCAGAGGAGAGAATTAGTGGATGTATTACCTAATGTACAACATATACATTAATACATATATACAGACATACATATATACATACATATACACACGCATATATATATATATACATTAATACATACATACATGCGCAGACATACATACATATACATTAATTACGTACATACATACACATATATATACATTAATACATACATATATACAGAGTTAATGTATATATTGCCTAGTGTACATATACATTAATACATACATACATACATATATGTATACATATATATATATACACATACATATACATACACATATTAATATACATTGATTATACATGCATATATATACTTAGGCACACACACACATCTGTATGGAAAAAACGTGTGTGCGTGTGTATGTGTGTCAGGAGGAATCACCGACACACTATTACCAAGTCAAAAAAACTATTACCAAGACGAGAAACATTATTACCAAGTCCAAAAGTGAAGAAAAAATTAATATTACATTTTTATTTATGAGTGAAAAAACAAAAAAACACAGTTAATTTTAAATGACTGTTTGTTGAAAAATAGTTAATTATAAAATGACTTTGAAAATTACAGTTAATTATAATACAGTTATTTAAAGACTGTTGGTTGAAAAATAGTTAATTATAAAAAGACTTTGAAAAAATAGTTAAAAATTAAAAAATACTGTTTGAAAAATACAGTTAATTAAAAAAGACTGTTAGTTGAAAAATACAGTTAAAAATTAAAAGACTTAGTTGAAAAACAGTTAATTATAAAAAGACTGTGAAAAAATAGTTAAAATTAAAAAATACAGTTAATTTTAATTTAAGACTTTGAAAATACAGTTAATTATAAAAAGACTGTTGGTTGAAAAATACAGTTAAAATGACTTTGAAAAAATAGTTAATTAAAAGACAGTTATTTAAAGACTGTTTGAAAATACAGTTAATAATAAAATATACAGTTATTTATGAGTGGAAAAAATTACAGTTATAATGAAAGACTGATTGAAAAATAGTTAATTGTAAAATACAGTTAATTATAAAAGACTGATAATACATACATACAGTTAGTCAAAATAACTGATGATAATTAACTAACTGTAAATGATTTAATTATGAGTGGAAAAATATATAGTTAATAAATTAGTAAAAATAACTGATAATTATTTAATTATTGTGTGAAAATATAATAAATAAAAAATAATTAACTGTAAATGATTTAATTATGAGTGGAAAAATATATAGTAAATTAATTAATAAAAATAATTGAAAATAAATAAATAATTGTAAATGATTTAATTATTGTGAGTGGAATTAATTATTATTCAGTTAATTTATATAAATAACTGGTAATAATAATATTATGTTAAAATTATTGTATTTGTAGTTTGTATAGGTTTTAGTATTTAAGATAATTAAATAAATATAAATAATGTTATTATTTTTGTATTGCCTTTGTGTGTGTGTGTGTGTGTGTGAGAGAGAGAGAGGTGTGTGTATGTGTGTGTGAGAGAGAGAGAGGTGTGTATGTGTGTGAGAGAGAGAGGTAGGGGTGTGTGTGTGTGTGTGAGAGAGAGAGGTAGGTGTGTGTGTGTGTGAGAGAGAGAGAGGTAGAGAGGTGTGTGTGTGAGAGAGAGGTGTGTGTGTATATGAAAGAGAGAGATGTGTGTGTGTGTGAGAGAGGTATGTGTGTGTGAGAGAGAGAGAGAGAGGGGTAGGTGTGTGAGAGAGAGGTATGTGTGTGAGAGAGAGGTATGTGTGTGAGAGAGAGAGAGGTGTGTGTGTGTGAGAGAAAGAGAGGTATGTGTGTGTGTACAAACCATCTGTGTCTATGCAGCAGGAGAGAGTGACAATGGTGATGGCTAGTGGCGGCGGCTGTGTGTATGTGTGTCCAGTCTGCTCTCTCTCTCTCTCTCTCTCTCTGAAAGAAATAATAATAATACTGATAATAATAATAATAATACTGATAATAATAATAATAATACTGATAATAATAATAATAATAATACTGATAATAATAATACTGATAATAATAATAATAATACTAATAATAATAATAATACTGATAATAATAATAATAATACTGATTATTATACTGATAAATTATACATACATACATACACATTACATACCTAACTATACATACACACACACACAGATTATACTATGTATATTTCCTTCTGTAATACATACTTATAAACATGTATAACAGAAGGAAAAAAAAAAAAAACGTATGTACAAAAATTAACGGAACATGAAAAATGGCAATGTGCTTTATGTACCGACTTGGACGACACACCCACACCACACACCACCGACAACAAGAGAAGACTGGGACTGACACACAGAGAGTTAAAGGTGGCACAGAGAATATTATTGGAACTCTACTGTAATTATGAAGCCTCTCAACCCTTCAGAGAACTCGTCGATAGAGAGGTATGTAGAAAATTACAGCACTTGCTACTGTAATTATTTCGTATCTCAACCCTTCAGAGAACTCGTCGACAGAGAGGTATGTAGAAAATTACAGCACTTGCTACTGTAATTATTTCGTATCTCAGTTAGTTGATAAGAGAGGTGTGTAGAGAATTACAGGAGTTCGTACTGTAATTATATTGTATCTCAGTTAGTCAATAGAGAGGTATGTAGAAAATTACAGGAGTTCGTACTGTAATTATTTAGTATCTCAGTTAGTTGATAAGAGAGGTGTGTAGAGAATTACAGGAGTTCGTACTGTAATTATATTGTATCTCAGTTAGTCAATAGAGAGGTATGTAGAAAATTACAGGAGTTCGTACTGTAATTATTTAGTATCTCAGTTAGTTGATAAGAGAGGTGTGTAGAGAATTACAGGAGTTCGTACTGTAATTATATTGTATCTCAGTTAGTTGATAGAGAGGTATGTAGAAAATTACAGCACTTGCTACTGTAATTATTTCGTATCTCAGTTAGTTGATAAGAGAGGTGTGTAGAGAATTACAGCACTTGCTACTGTAATTATTTCGTATCTCAGTTAGTTGATAAGAGAGGTGTGTAGAGAATTACAGCACTTGCTACTGTAATTATTTCGTATCTCAGTTAGTTGATAAGAGAGGTGTGTCCATTTTACAGCACTTGCTACTGTAATTATTAACACACTCTGTTCTCTTTTTATGTGAATTTAAATTATGTGAATTTGAAATAGTGTGTATCATGAAAAAAATGAAATCAATACCATTTCGGTGAACTGTTAAAATACCGTGAACCATTAGACTCCATTTCCAAGTTAAAGTTAAATTATTTATTATGGAAATGTATAATTTACTTTATGCTAAATTCACTTTTCATCTATATTCACAACCTAACAACTAATTAACAATATTTTACAACTCTAACCACAACTTAACAACTCTATATTTACCGTTAACAGAATACTATGAAGTAATTAACTATATTTTACAACCTAACAACCAATTAACATCTATATTCACAACCTAACAACCAATTAACATCTATAACCACAACCTAACAACTAATTAACTATATTTTACAACCAATTAACTATATTTCACAACTTAACAACTAATTAACATCTATATTCACAACCTAACAACTAATTAACAAACTATATTTCACAACTTAACAACCAATTAACATCTATAACCACAACCTAACAACTAACTAACTATATTTCACAACTTAACAACTAATTAACTCTATATTTTACAGTTAACGGAATACTATGAAGTAATTAAACAACCCATGGCCCTGGAGATTGTAAAAAAGAAGTTAGTCCCTTCTTGCCCGGACCACTATGTACAACTACAACACTTTGTACACGACGTTAGACTCGTATTTAAAAACTGTTATGAGTTTAATCCGGTAAGTTGTTGTTGTTGTTATTATTTTTATTATTTTTGTTGTTATTGTTGTTATTATTGATATTATTATTATTGATATTATTGATATTATTATTATTAATATTATTGATATTATTATTATTAATATTATTGATATTATTATTATTGTTGTTGTTATTATTATTGATGATGATATTGTTTTTATTATTATTATTATTATTATTATTTTTTTTTTTTTATTATTTTTGTTGATATTGTTGATATTATTGATATTTTTATTGTTTTTTTTATTATTGTTGTTGATATTATTATTGTTTTTATTATTATTTTTGTTGTTGTTATTGTTATTATTATTATTATTATTGTTGTTGTTATTGTTGATATTATTGTTGTTTTGATATATATCTAGCTTTAATATAATGTTATACCATTCTCTCTCTCTCTCTCTCACACCCCCTCTCTCTCTCTCTCTCTCTCTACTTACCCTCC
>JAWZYT010006229.1:7500-20000 GCA_034508575.1 Petrolisthes manimaculis | reverse complement strand
GTGGAAAGTCATATTTTTTCCCCTGCCAAAGTTTGTGAGATAAGACTGGACCTTGTTTCCAAAGTGACGACCTAAAATTTGCTTTCCAGAGATAAAATAGGGACGAGGTGGGGTGCTCTCTCTCTCTCTCTCTCTCTCTCTCTCTCTCTCTCTCTCTCTCTCTCTCTCTCTCTCTCTCTCTCTCTCTCTCTCTCACACACACACACACACACACACACACACATACACACACGCCTGGAACAAGACAAAAGATTTGGTGGATCAACGAGTAAGCTGAAGTAAGCTCATAGTTTCCTCTCGTCACAACCCACACCACTACACTCTGTTGCCAGGCACCAAAATACTACCTATAACTTTTTTTTTTTATGTTATTGTTTTACCACAAGACAAGATGAGGAACAATGATCATCCACTTTAATTAAATGGGTTGTCTTACATTTGCATTAGTTTGTTTTCATGTCTTTCTCTTGTAGCACAGTGATATCGCATATGGTAATTATATTTCGCATCCCGACTGCATATATTCTTCATAATTAAAAAGAAAAATAAGTTTAAAAAATGAACAACCATCTTTAAGAGAATAGACGATCCACCATAAAGATGAAGACAGCAGCAGGAAGAGAAAACAGACAACCGGAAGTTACGTGAAAGCAACACATTTGCATATTCCCCCGCGAATCATTATCTGCTTGGCTCATAATTCATACAGGAGTTTATATACGATTTTGAGGATAGAAAGATGACCATTGATTGTCTAAAATTTTGGGTATGTGATATTAGACGATACATTTAATAAAAAAATATAAGTGTTGAAATTATATATGTCAAGAAACCACAAGACGAGCGACTGAATTAATTATATTAAACACAGTCTTGCAAAGTTGCATCTTGCCAAATGTATAAATCCCATAAAAAGGCTAAATAAGCTTTCCAAACACCACTTAGGCAACTGGGAAGCAAGAGTGTGTGGGAAAGTTAGGGAGGAGGGAGAAGTGGAGGGAGGGGGGAGGGAGAAGTGGAGGGAGGGGGGAGGGAGAAGTGGGGGAGGGAGGAGGGGGATGAGAGTGAGTGGAGGAGGGATGCGAATGGGATGCTAATAGTGTGAGTGAGAAGGAGGAGTAGAAAGAGAAGGAGGAGGAGAAGGAGGAGGAGGAGGAGGAGGAGGAAGAAGAAGAAGAGGAGGAAGAAGAAGAAGAAGAGTAGGAAGAAGAAGAAGAGGAGGAAGAAGAAGAAGAGGAGGAAGAAGAAGAAGAGGAGGAGGGAGATTTAGGACTAGGGAAAGTAAAAAGTGAAGAGTAGAGAAGAAGAGGCTAATAGTGAAATGGAAAGTAGGGAAGAGAAGGAGGAAGAGGAGGAGTAAAGGTTGGATTGGTAGAAAGAGGATGATGATGGTGATGATGGGGAAGAAATTGAAGGAGGGGGGGGGGACGGGGCGACAGGGAAGGTAATAGTGTGAAGGAAAGTGAAGGGAGTTGACAGGGAGGGTAATAGTGTGAAGGAAAGTGAAGGGAGTTGACGGGGAGGCTAATAGTGTGAAGGAAAGTGAAGGAAGTTGATGGGGAGGGTAATAGTGTGAAGGAAAGTGAAGGAAGTTGACAGGGAGGGTAATAGTGTGAAGGAAAGTGAAGGGAGTTGACGGGGAGGCTAATAGTGTGAAGGAAAGTGAAGGGAGTTGACGGGGAGGCTAATAGTGTGAAGGAAAGTGAAGGGAGTTGACAGGGGAGGCTAATAGTATGAAGGAAAGTGAAGGGAGTTGATGGGGAGGGTAATAGTGTGAAGGAAAGTGAAGGAAGTTGACAGGGAGGGTAATAGTGTGAGGGACAGTGAAGGGAGTTGACGTGGGAGGGTAATAGTGTGAAGGAAAGTGAAGGGAGTTGACGTGGGAGGGTAATAGTGTGAGGGACAGTGAAGGGGGTTGACGGGGGAGGGTAATAGTGTGAGGGACAGTGAAGGGGGTCGACGGGGGGGGTACTTTAAATCCCCCTGTGACCGTGTTTAGAGTGTCCCCCCGTTGAGAGTCCGCTTAGTAAAGAGGATCATGGAATATTCAAGGGAAGAAGGTCGTGGTGGTGGTGGTGAAGAGAAAGAGAGAGAGAGAGAGAGAGAGAGATAGAGAGAGAGAGAGAGTGAGAGAAAGAAATAGACAGCAAGACATTTCTCATACACACACCCCACCATCACCACTACCAACATCATCACCACCCATCTCCTTCCTTACCCCCAGCCATCTATAGCTTTTTCCATTCACTCTTGCCAGCCTCCCATACACCTCTTAAATCTCTCACACTCCCCATACACCTCCTTGAAGCTCTCAACTCCTCAAAGGATCCCACTGACTCAAAGAATATTCACACAAGTTTTTCAATTCCGAGGCAGGAGCAAATAACACCTAGAGTTTCACAGAGAGGTATATTAAATTTCAATTGAGTATACATGGGAAAACTGACTCTTTCCTTAGCCACTCCTTGAGGGAGAAATATATTAAGGGTTTGGGTGGCCCTCTGTACCCGAGTTATCTCCCTATCCTCTATTTCCATCTTTATCCTTCGCGCTTACTGTCCCTCTACTCTCTTTTCTTCTTTTTCGTGATTTAAGGTCTTCCTAGTTTTGTACAGTATGATTTCTTTCCCTTTATAGACTTCTGTTTGTCATTTCTTTATAATTTTTTAAGTGGATCATAATTATTTTCTCTTGGGCAAATTGATTTCTCCAAACTATACGAGGACACAGACGAACTCAGGTCTACACCTGTATACCTCGATAACCTCAAGTTGCTCTCCACACATCCGCCTACCAACAAAACCACAATCACTCACACATCTGTCACTTTACTCTCTTCCAAATACACCACAAAGTTTCTTGCACTCGGTTCTCCACTTCTTGCTAACTCAGTCACAACAGGTCCTACACTCGTCCCTCCACCACCAAGACGACAACTTGTCCCACAGTGGCGCCAACAAACCCCATCAACATCACCACAACGAGACACACACTCGTCTCTCTCTGAGTAAACGATGTCTGGCTGTTTACCTGATGGTTGGTTGCTGCCAGCAGAGCGAGGCCGTAACTCACACTACCTGAGGAAGCAACAAGTGCCTGGATTCAACTCTGGCTGCCGACTGACACCGGTTTACACTCCAGGCCAGAGCTCAGATTTTCCTCACAACACTAATCTATTCTTTTCATAATGTGTACGTTGTGTTATCAATTATATATATGTACTGGATGTGGTTTCTCTGATATTCAGCAACAGCAAAGGAATATATGCACGAGGTAATATAGAAGACGTAATTGACAAAAGAAAGAAACACACAGACCACTACCCCTTGGTTTGTTCAACACCAATAAAACTCCTGGGCACCTTTGGCACTTTATGGCACTGTGTGGGACGCGGGGGGCATGGTGGCACTGCAGTAGAGAAAGAGAGGGGGGCGGCAGCGTGCAAGGGGCGGGCGAGAGAGGCGTGCACTTGCTTCCCCCTCCCGCACTGACTCCACTACGATGACTGACTGACTGCTTCCCTCGCCACGCTGCACCACCCTACCTACCTACCTACCCACCAACCCACCTACCCACCTACCTACCTCCTACCCACCTACCCACATATCTAACTATATCTACCTACCAAAAGAAGAATGAGTCACACACAACACACACCTCTTTCGTATCTCTCCCTCCATCCCCTAACCCCATCAAACACATACACACACACACACACACACACACACACACACACACACACACACACACACACACACACACACACACACACACACACACACACAGAAAAGTGACCCAAGAATGGATAGAAAAGAGCAACCATAATATCACATGATATGAAAAGGAGGTATTTTTTATTTGAGGAAGAAAAAAAAACGCCTATAAGACCCTGCAGGACAAGAGAAAATGTGATAGAGAGAAGGTACAGCCAACACGAAGGAAATAAAATGAAATGAGAGACAGTGGAAGAATATAAATGGAGTGGTGCCTGAGGAGGAGGAAGTAAAGAAAATCCGATTAAGAGAGGAAATTTTTTGCTCACTCGTGTAGTAGTAAAAATCGATTAAAAAAAAAAAACTGTCTTAAGGGGAGAGTATACTTTTGGTACATTGTAGCGCCTTGATTCCTCCAAAGAATGCCAGAAAACAGAACCAGAGGAACAACAATAATGGTGTTCTGTTGCTTGGAATAGTTAGGAGAAATCAGTTGCTCCAGATTTGCCAACACTGTATACTATCCCTTTAAGCAAATAAGTAGAGTTTGATAATTATGAAAAGGACAAAAAGTTATTCACGCGGAATCCTAAAAAATAAATAAAAAAAATCTGCTCTTTATTTTTTACTTTATTACTTTATTTTTTTTTTACTTTATTACTTTTTTTTTTTTTTATTTAGTCTCGGAACTAAAACTATACCAGACGAGACGACGAAGGCTAATTAGTGGATGTGTGGAGTATCAGCTTCATGACATTAACACTCTCGTCACCTTCATTAACCCTCTTGTTCCCACCACTAGCTCCTTCAACGAGGATGAGCTAAACAAACATACATACTGTACATACATCTTTCCTCCCTTGACCAAACATACATACTGTACATACATCTTTCCTCACTTGACCAAACATACATACTGTACATACATCTTTCCTCACTTAGTCAGTCTAGCTGGTGATGCATACTTTATTTACTGTATAATGTATCACTCATGTCATAGTGGGGAAAAGAGGGTAACAGGAAAAGGAAGGAGGGAGAGAGAGAGAAAGAGAGAGAAAGAGAGAGAGAGAGAGAGAGAGAGAGAGAGAGATAATGCAATAAAGCTGATAGAAAGTAGCATCAGACGGATTAGTAAGGATGAAGAACAAAATATTTCACCCCCTGAGGAGGAATCACCAGGGCTGACTCTCACTTCCACACCACCACCACCACTACCATCACAACTACTGCTATTACTACACACACATACACACACCACCACCACTACCAACACTACCATCACCACCACACACACACACACAGACACACACACACACACAACCATATCAACAGAAAAAACCCTCAGATAAATAAAGGAATAATATACTTCCACCCAAGTTTCCATTACATTAATCACAATTGTATCTCAGTTATTAAAATAATTACTTGACGATCCCAAGTTCATTAATTACGTTTATGCCATTTTCACCACTTATCAACATTAATTTAATCACTGTTGTCGTTGTTGTTGTTGTAATACCTGTTGTAAATGTAGCTGTTGTTATACTTCGGGTTGTGACTGCTTTATTATTATTATTATTATTACTTTTTTTTTGTTATCATTGTCTCTGTTGCTGTTGTTCGAACTTGCAATTATTAATACTGTAGCTATTATAATTTCACTCAGCACAAGGCAATTTATTATTATAAACGAAAAAAACATAATGTCATCCCATATTTAGCCTTGGAAATTAATCCATTACACATAAAACCATACAATAATCTGTATTACACAAATTACCAGTTTTATCGGCGCTACAAAATGATCTGATGTCGACCACACTGAATGTTGCACAGACACTGTATTTTTGTATTTATATTGTATTTTACTTTATTTTTTACAACCCTCCATTCCTATCAGTATGCAACACTTCCAAAACTTGTCACCGAGTTCACGAGTCTCATGAATTCTGTCCCAGCTAAGACATTTATATGCTAATGTAGGCAGGAGGAAACGGAAACACGAACTTACCCGGCGTAACTCCACCATCCTCTGACGATGAAAACACACACGAATGCGCCGCCGCTTTAGTTAGCGTTTCCAGTTTCCTTGTTGTTCCTAATTCATCATCGCGGGAACAACTGTTAAACATCTGCTATATTTTGCCTCGATAATGACGTGTATGCATGGTGTACAGTTGCAGACATATAAACAGAATACACACCTAAAAAAAGGAGCCCCTCATTGAGTATAAATAGGGTAAGATGAGATGTTGTATACAGAGGCGCCGAGTCCTATTCTATGTATGATAATAAGTAAATGGGGTCACGTCTGAAGTGTGTCTGTTTCACGTGTCTTGTTTCAAAAGTACGTATTATAAGTACGACCTTGGCTATGTAGGTCAGCATTTCCATTTCTCGCCTAAGGTGTGGTCGTCCCCAGGTACTGTACTGTCGCGACCTGATGGAACGGTCACACTTGAAACGAGTCCCACATCAAGCATTAGGCAGCTCGTACGGACCCGGCTCCCATCTTATACACACACGTACGTACAGTTGCCAAAAAAGGTATTGCGACAACTATTGATACAACATTAAATATATTAATGTCCATAGTTGTTTGTAGGGATATATATAAGTATGTATTACAGAAGGATATGTATATTTCCTTCTGTTATACATGCTTATAGTCCCTACAAATATTTGTGGATATTACTAGGGTTAAAGTTCCATCAAAGTTTGTCGCAATATCTTTTTTGGCAACTGTACATACATACCTTCTCTCTCTCACTCTCTTTCACGCCACTACACATCTTACTTCATGCTTAGTGCGGGCCTCGTTTCAAGTGTGTCCGTTCCATTTGCTCACGACTGTACACTCACAATCCAAAATTTGTATCCAAGTCTTGTTGTTGAAGTTTCGAATCATTTGACTTGCTAGTGAACCAATTACAACGCTTATCCTGTTTCATATTTGCTTGAGGTCGCTTCATACTCGATCAGGCTATTCGAATCAAGCCTGGAAACATATTTTTGATCGCAAGTGTACAGATTTATGACCAGGGAAGAGAGAGAGAGAGAGAGAGAGAGAGAGAGAGAGAGAGAGAGAGAGAGAGAGAGAGAGAGAGAGAGAGAGAGAGAGAGAGAGAGCATGGAGTGTGTTATATGGTTGTCCTAATAATATTATATCACGACCCATATTATTATAATTTTCAAACAAAACCGCAACTTGATTATTGTCGCTCATTGTAAGTGTGTGTGTGTTTGTGTGTGTGTGTGTGTGTGTGTGTGTGTGCGTGTGTGTGTGTGTGTGTGTGTGTGTGTGTGTGTGTGTGTGTGTGTGTGTGTGTGTGTAACTGTAGTGGTAGTGTTGGAGTATGTATGTGTGTGTGTGTGTGTGTGTATAGGTGTTGCTTCTATTGATGTAGGCTGTAGTGAATATGATGTAATCCTGCATGGCGAGTAATTTTTACCATAGTATTGTTACGGATGAAAAAACTGTAATACTCCCTCCCCTCCCCTATCCTATCCTATCACCTTTACACCACAGCAACACTAACACCACCAACACCACCAATCCTTACCCACGAACCTACCATCACCTACCACCACCGATCCTTACCCACGAACCTACCATCACCTACCACCACCTACCACTTTACCTACCTACTCCCTCCTCTATCACCTTTACACCAACACTACAACCACACACACACACACACACACACACACACACACACAGCCTTACCCACGACACCTATACACCATCACCTACCATTTTCACCTCTCTACGTAGCTACCTTAAAGGGGTAATACACTTTTGGTACATTGGACTGCCTCGCCTAGATGAACAAATATAAGGGGACCACTAGATGAACAATAATAATAATGGGACCAACAGATGAACAAAAATAATAATGGGACCACTAGATGAACAATAATAATAATGGGACCAACAGATGAACAAAAATAATAATGGGACCAACAGATGAACAAAAATAATAATGGGACCACTAGATGAACAAAAATAATGGGACCAACAGATGAACAAAAATAATAATGGGACCAACAGATGAACAAAAATAATAATGGGACCAACAGATGAACAAAAATAATAATGGGACCAACAGATGAACAAAAATAGTAATGGGACCACTAGATGAACAAAAAAAATAATAATGGGACCACTAGATGAACAAAAATAATAATGGGACCACTAGATGAACAAATATAATAATGGGACCACTAGATGAACAAAAATAATAATAATGGTGGACTAAAAACCTTGATGGAATGAATAGTTTGAAGAAATTAGTTCCTCATCCAGATTTACCAACATTTTTACCACAATTTTTGAACACTTTTGTGAACTCAGATTGCTTTTTATTTATTTATTTTTTTATTTTCTATTTATTTATTTATTTATTTATTTATGCGTTTGCGAAATTTTATCATTCTTCTGCTTTCAGGCGTGTTCCTTCCCTCTTTCATTTTTCCCTGTATTCCTTTTTTCATTCTTATTTTCCTCCTCCTTTCCGTCATCCTTTCCTTTTTTCTCTTCTATCTCCTTCTTTTCGTCTTTCCCTCCCTGCTCCTCCTTCTCTCTTCTTCCTCTTCTATCTCCTTCTTTTCGTCTTTCCCTCCCTGCTCCTCCTTCTCTCTTTTTCCTCCTCTATCTCCTTCTATTTGTCTTTCCCTCCTTGTTCCTCATTCTCTTGTTTGACCTTCTACCAATCTCCATACACACACACACACAGACACACACACACACACACTCCCCCCCCCCTCTCTCTCTCCCTCTCTCTCTCTCTCTCTCTCCCTTCCTGACCTCGATTACTTCAATTTTCTTACTCTCTTCAAAATTATCACAAACTTTCTTCCTCTTCCTCCTCTCTCTAAGACTTTACTCCTTTCCTCTTTTTCTCTCTGACCTCATTCATTCCTCCTTTTTTTCTCTTACCCTCCTCTCATCTAATTCTCTCCTCCTCCTCCCCCCTCCTACTCCTCCTCCTCCTCCTCCTCCTCCTCCTCCTCCTCTTCCTCTTCCTACCATACCTCTCTAAGACTTCTTTCCTCTTTTCCCTCCTCCCTGGCCTCTTGCATTCCTCCCTCCCCCTTCCCCTCTGCTTCTTCCTTGTTTCTTTGATGTGTAAATATATGTAAAATTAATTCACAAACTCTCAACAATGTAGGTGACACTCTTGCCAACTTTTCCTTTAAGTCAGATAATTGGAGGTTAACGAGTCCTTCAAATATTGCCACGAAACACCACCTATAGGGAAGGAGCTTGTTTTGTGGCATGGTCAGGAGGAATCAGAAGCCACCCATTTTCATACACGATCACAGGGTCTTTAATTAAGGGGGAAGTACAGTGTTGGTAAATCTGCAGCAACTGATTCCTCCCTCTAAACTATTCCCTAAGCAACAGAACACCATTATTTTGTGTTCATCTGGTCCTGTTTCCTGGCATACTTTGGAGGAATCAAGGCACTCCAATGTAACAAAAGTGTGAATTTACCCCATTTAATTAAGTATATAAATCATGAGACGCGAAAATTAAAATCTACTCATGCATATTTTTCACCATCTTTGCCAACCAGAATAATAATTACTTCCATAAAATCCTTTAGAGAAGAGATGCTGTTGTTGTAGGAACTGGAAACATACATATACCTAGTGGACTGAAAACTCTGGTAGCCTATGGGAATACTGTATAGAGCAAAGAGAGGAAGAGTGAGGGGAGAGTGAGGGGAGAGTGACGTCAGTAGTACACGTGGAGGATGGAAAAGGGGGGATGGAAAGGGAGGATGGAAAGGGGGGATGGGAAGGGGGGAAGGATGGGAAGGGGGAGGATGAGAAGGGGGGATAGATGGAAAGGGGGGAAGGATGGGAAGGGGGGGTGGGTGGGAGTTAAGGTTATGTTGGAGAGAGCGGGGACTGACCTCGTTTTGTACATCATAAGGCCGTAAGCAAGAACATTGGTGGTGTATACGATGGCGTGGGGGTCCGGTGTGATGATGGCTCTATAAGGTCCACATCTATGGTACAAAGTTGACTCCAAAAATTTCGAAACACTATCTGCTACGTTAGACTCTAGTTATAGTGTCTCGAAATTATTGGAGGCAACCACTTACTTACTTACTTACTTACTTACTTACTTACTTACTTACTTATTTACTTACTTACTTACTTACTTACTTATTTACTTATTTACTTACTTACACACACTGTACAACACACTCGTCAACACCACTGATATTTCCAGCTTATGAACCCTTATACTCTCATCACATCTCGGTCACTACTGTCTGTATGTACAAGTTCAATAGTATAGCCTGCAATACCTTATCACCTCTTTAACTAATGGGGAAATTCACTTTTATTTCAATGGAGCTCCTTGATTCCTCCAATGTTGCTTGGAATGGTTTGGAGGGAGGAATCAGTTTACTCTAGATTTTGCAACACCGAACTTCCCCCTTAATTAAAATATAAGTTAGTTAGTGTACACAAGTAACGTAACTCATCTTGGAGGGAAATACAGAGCAGCAAAGTAGCCCATTTTGAGGTTGCTACTGTTATTATGACCTCGAGAATACAGAGGGACCAGAATAGTAATGTGAAAGATGGTGTGTATGGTCCGTAGACTTTATCCTACTTTGCTCTACTTCTCTTACTCCTCCTTCTGCTCCTTTTATATCTCTTACTCCTCCTCCTCCTCCTCATCATCATCATCATCATCATCCTCTTCCTCCTCCTCCTCCTATTTCTGATGTTCCTCCTGCTTGTCTTTCTACACCACCCCGCCTTTCAATCATTCACACGCTGATGTAAGAATAAAGAGAGAGGACGGAAGGAAGGGAAATAGAGAATGGTAGGAGAAAATAGAGTAACAGGAGTTTACGATGAGGGAAAAAAAGAGGAGTATGAAGGAAGGAGGAGGGAGGGAGAGAAAGGAGAGTATGAAGTAAGGAGACAGAGGTGAAAGAAGGAGAGGGAGAGAGAAGGAGAGAAAGGAGAGTATGAAGTAAGGAGACAGAGGTGAAGGAAGGAGAGGGAGAGAGAAGTGAGGGAAGGAGAGAAAGGTGAAGGTATTGGGACGACAAATTATGAGAAATGTGTTTGTGAGTGTGTGATCTCGAGTGTAAGGGCTGGGATGCCATGGGGAAAAATGTGAGGTTTATGTAAGGGGAAAAAATGAGGAAATACACGTGTGAGCGAGAGTAGAAGAGGAGGGAGGAGAGGCAGAGAGAGAGACAAAGGAAGCAACGTCAAGAGATTCTCCCTCCCTCCCTTCCTTCCTTCCTCCCTAGTAACCAAAAGGCTTGTCAACTCAACTCGTTTCCACAGCAACCAGTAGTCGTGTCAGCCGGTCCCCCTACAACCAAAACAACTCACTTCCACAACAACCAAAACAACTCACTTCCACAACCACCAAAACAAACTCACTTCCACAACCACCAAAACAACTCACTTCCACAACCACCAAAACAACTCACTTCCACAACCACCAAAACAACTCACTTCCACAACCACCAAAACAACTCACTTCCACAACAACCAAAATTACCAACCCCACAACAACCTAACCCCCACAATTGCCATTTCATAACACATTTCAATCCACTCCCACAAAAACACATTTCAATTTACCTCAACAACACCCATTAAAATTCCCCCAGCTTCCCACAATAACATACGATCACAACAACAACAACAACAACAACAACCGTCTTCCTAGCACCTCGGTCCAGTAAACTATCAGTCAACATCTCATTGAATATTAAAGGTGAATGGTGGTGGTGGCGACTCAACAAATGATAGCAGAGGAGGAGAGAATGACAGGTGAGGGAGATACCAAAGGAGGTGGTGTTGGTGTTGTGTTAGGATGGTTGTGGTGGTGGTGTTGTGTTAGAGTGGTTGTGGTGGTGGTGGTGGTGATGGTGGTGGTGGTGGGGTTGTTGCTTGTGTTAGTAGTGGTGTTGGTGTTGTTGTTGTTGTTGTTGGTGTTGGTGATGATGGAAAAAGTGGTTATAGTAGGTGTGGTGATGGTGGTATACTTCATGGGAATGTCTGGGTAGTGATGTTTGTATTAGTAGTAGTAGTAGTAGTAGTAGTAGTAGTGTTTTAAAGTTTACGTATATAGCCTTCTAAACACTACAACCACAAAAACAGAACCCCTAAACTCGTGTACTGAGGAGGACTGTTTTCTGGCTCAGTAACCCTCAAAATCATCCAAAACAAACTATAAACCGCTGGCATTCACGGGTGGAAAAAAAAATAAATCAATTTTGATCTTTGGCCATGACATTTGGGTTCGGACACTCACCAAACAAGTCTATGCTTTTGTGTATAATTTTTGGCTCCAGTTGACATTTATCTCTGACCTGACCCCTGACATACACAGCACGTCCCAGTTACAAAAATACAAATAAAAAAAGTGTGCATAACTTTAAAAATTGAATACCAAACTTCTTCTGTGTGGAGGAAAAAAATACTTGGTGAAGAAGGAAGGTTTATAATACAGGATACCAGTAATTAAATTAGACTATGATTGGTTACGTGTAGCGAACCAGCAGACGTGATAATTTATGTATATGGAGCGAAGTAACGAATGAGAGAAAAGCATGTGTGTTGTGTGAGAGCAAGTGACTGAATGATTGACCGGAAACAGAGAGGGAGGAAAGGAGGGAGGGAGGGAGGAGAAGGAGAGAGATATTTCAGACAGTGTTAAATAGAGCAAAGAGTGAGGCAGATGTTGAAGTGTGTGTATATGTGACTAAAGTGAATGCATTACGGAGTAGCGTGAAG
>JAWZYT010006229.1:0-2500 GCA_034508575.1 Petrolisthes manimaculis | reverse complement strand
CAGAGAGAGAGAGAGAGAGAGTTTGGAAAGAGAGTGGGTAAGTGACGCTGGGAATCCATAAGTCGATACTCTACGGTTACATACATACATACATACACACATACATACAGCATCATGGACGGAGAGGATTGATGTGTGTGTGTGTGTGTGTGTGTGTGTGTGTGTGTGTGTGATCAAGTTGCACACGTATATACAAGTAGGCCAAATACACACACACACACATACATACAGAAACAGGCACAACTAGCACACACACGGACAGATAATATACACACATACACACACACATACACACACACACACACACACACACACGCACGCACACTCACACACATACAGATAATATACACACACACAGATAATAAATGCAAACACACACACACACACACACACACACACACGTCATTGTTCCTATGATAATTTGATACGGTGTGATTAAAGGGAAGCATTTGTTCAGAGCAATATGGAAGGCTACTGAAGTCTCCAAACCAAACCGAGAAACAGACCAACTCAGTGATACTAAATGGGGGGTTTCTGTTTCGTGGCATCGGTTGGAGGAATTATATAGTCCTCCAATCACTCGACATCACACGGCGACCCCCTGTAATAACCCTATAAGCGACCCCATCAATTGTCTGACCTGTGATACGTACAATCACCACACACACTATTTTTGTTTGTGTGAGTGTGTGTGTGTGTGTGTGTGTATGTGTGTGAGAGAGAGAGAGAGAGAGAGAGAGAGAGAGAGAGAGAGAGAGAGAGAGAGAGAGAGAGAGAGAGAGAGAGAGAGAGAGAGAGAGAGAGAGAGAAAGAGAGAGAGAGGAGAGAGAGAGCGTTTAAAAGTTTTGTTGTGTTGCTTATATCGACAATGATAATAATAATGATAATAATAATAATAACAATTAATAATAATAATAATAATAAAAATAATAATAATAATAATGATAGTAATAATAATAATATAATAATAATAATAATAATAATAATAATAATGATAATAATAGTAATAACTATAACAATAACAATAATAATAAACAAAAATAAAAATAATAATAACAACAATAACAAACAACAACACCAACAACAACAATAATAATAAAATTATATTATCAATCATTATCTAGATAAAAAAAAAGGTCAATACCTTTTCTGTTTATTTACAAGAGAGGTGTCATCCCCACTACTGTAACTGTACGCACAAAATGTCACAATACTTTCCCTACTAATTTACAAGAGAAGGTATCATCCCCGCTACTGTAACTGTATACCCTACACACACAAAACACCACAATACCTTTCCTAGTAATTTGGCATTCCACAGGACAAACAGGGCAGCCAGAGCGTAAGCCGAGGTGGGTAGAAAAGAGTAAAAAAAAAAAAAAAATGGGTTAGAAAAAAAGAGTGAAAAGGTGCGCAAGTAGAGAAGTGTGCGAAAAGCGTGTTGAAATGTGAGGGTGGAGGCGTGAACAGCTCACGGCTCTATGTTTACCTCGGGTGTGGTGGACGGGAATACTGAAACAGGAGGGCTGGAGGGAAGGGCAGGGGAGGCAGGAGAGGGTGATGGGAAACGCAAGTGAGAAGGGGGCAACATGAACAGGGGAGAAGGGCAGGGAAACGTAAGGGAAGATAGGAGAAAAGAGGGGATGGAAATGGTAGGAAACGTAAGGGAAGAGAGGAGGAATAGGTGCAAGAGAGAGGGGAGGGAGAGGGTGGGAACGTAAATGAGAGAGGGATGAAGAAAAATTTGATGAGATGGGAAGGAAATGGTGGTAAACATAAGGGAAGAAAGGAGGAACAGGAGCAAGGGAGAGGCGAGGGAAGAGGGTAGGAAACGTAAGGGAGAAAGGGAGGAACGGGACATAAAATAAGGAAAGACACGAAATACAAGCGTAAGGAAATGAGTGAATTGAGATATATACCACCACTGCACTACTCTCTCTCTCTCTCTCTCTCTCTCTCTCTCTCTGCGTTAACATTTTGCTACTCAAACTTCATTCTCTAGAAACTACGTTACAAACAATTTCGCTTCTTCCCTCCCCCGAAGCAGAAAGAGATATATATAAAAAAAATAACACACACACATACACACACACACAAATTTACCGTTGCAGGGGAATACACTTTACATATTCAGGTTGCAAGAATTTCACTCCACGTTGCCAAATGGTTCGGTCTGAGGAGTGATGTTGCAATTAAGGGGATAATTCACTTTTGTTACATTGGAGTGACTTGATTCTCCTCCAAACTATGCCAGGAAACACAGGACCAGATGAACAAAAAAAAAAAAAATAATAATAATGGTGGTGTGCTGTTGCTTGGAGTAGTTTGTTTGGAGGAATCATTTGCTCCACAATTATCAAAACACTGTATAGGCCTATACTTCTCCCTTAATTCATCCTTTGTATACACCAAACGTGCTTAATATTAATTGCGTGTGTGTTTGTGTGTGTGTGTGTGTGTTAATTAAGCGAGCTATTGGTAGTTTCAAGGGGATGTTATA
>JAWZYT010006228.1:10000-20000 GCA_034508575.1 Petrolisthes manimaculis | reverse complement strand
GCTATCACACCACCACCATGTACCAGTCCTGTTAGGCTTTAACTCGTTCAAGCTCTGGTAACTTAGTTGTATTTGCTTCTTGGGACTTGTAGTATTGTTATTATTATTAGTTAGTTAGCGTAGACGTGGGTGTTTTCTAAGGTAATTGACTTCACAGTTGTAACATGGAAAGTTCATTTATTTACACTTATATCTCTATACACACACAGACAGGCAATGATATTGATGTGCTTCTTTTCTGATAGAGTAGTGTGTCTCTCTTGGCGAGACAAGTATATAATAGCCCTAAGGGAGCAAGTTTAAGAATCCTACCTATTAGGTAAGTGTCACTGTTTATATACAATTTCACTTGAGTTGTCAGTTGTCTTTGGATACAATTATTACTGTGTGTTGTCATGCTTACGTGGCCAGACAAGCCACGTGGGTCTTGTGGTAGGAAGCCACGTGTCTGGTTGTCATGTGGTCATGAGGTATAGTCCTCGTGTTCTTAGTCCTACCCCCTCCTGCTACACTAATCAGTTTATATTATCTGTGTATTTGGGCATATCTCCTTGTGACCATTCCTTGATTATTTCACTTACTCTTACTCTCTCTCTCTCTACTCTCCTTTCTACTCTCTCCCTACTCTCACATGGGTACCACTGTGACTCACACTGTTTATTACTAATATCTGCCCTCTGCTTATCTTGTGTACAGGGTCTTAGGCAGGCAGTCTGTTTACCTGTGTATTATCTTATGATTGTGGCATACAGCACTTGCCTTATTGTGTACAAATGCTCGGCCGCTACCCTTATCTATCTGTCCTCAGATAACCTTGATTGTGGAAACAAACATACAATGTAGGTAGGGTACACAATAACTAAGATATTATCAGTGAATACCTCAATAATAATATAAAATTGACATCAAAGACATAGGCACATCATATACTTAAAATGAACATCAATACATGAATAAAATACACTGTTAAGTACATAAAGAAATAATCTTAAAATTAATGTGTTGAGCAGGGTTGCCATTCGTACGATAATTATCGTATTTGTACGATTATTTCACCCTTGGTACGATGTACGATAGGACTACTCATTATCGTACGTTTTGTAGGATAATTCTGTCTTTTCGTACGATAGTGTACGATAATTTTACTTATTCACTAGAAAAGAAAAAAAATATTTCATGATTAAACAAATTAGGAAAAAAAATATTTACATGATATAAGCAGGTGAGGGTAGGAGAGGAATAATTACAACCCAAGAGTGTCCTGTTCAGAACGTGGGAGTTGGATGTGTAGTCAGGCTATAAGGGTGTGTAGTCAGGCTATAAGCGAGTTTGTCGGTTAGTCAGTTATTCTCGGTGACGGTAGAGACTATAGACATATCAGTACGGCCTGTCGGCTGTCGCTTGTCCGTCTTGGTACACACAGACCGTACGGTTGTACAAAGTTTTCCCCATCCAAGGATATGCTTTCTCACATGACAAGGAAAGATATATATAGTAATGTGTCAGATAATGATCATGATGAATAGAAGAATTTTTTGTGGGATTTAATAAAGTGTAGTCTGTAAATGGGGCACTATTAGCAACAGAATGTATGAAATCTACTGGATCATGCTGTAAAAACTTTAACCCAACAAATAATATGTATTCTCTCTTGGCAGCCAAGGAATTGTACAATAACACATCAGATTCTGACTCTAAATAAAGTGATAAGCAATAAAGTATATCATATTATGTTTAAAATATGAATGGTTATTTTTAATCACTGGTTCATACAAATATGCAAATTTTTCATTATTTTTTTTTTCGGTATTATTACAGAATAACTGGGTTTTGGCTAGGCTTGAGCAGTATTACGACATTAGGCTAGGTCCTGGAAATTTGCCCTTTTATAATATGATAGTTTACACTGGTTATACCCGGTAGTTTGCCCAGATTAGGTCTGTTGTGGTCTAGGTTAGGTTAGGTCAGGTCAGGTAAGACTAGTTTCCAAATTATGTTTGTAAACGGGGCATTTCCGAGAGAAACACCATAGATGAAAAGTGTGTTAGAATGGTCCAAAATAGTGGATAATGATGATACTAATATAGACAATATAGTGAGCCCAGGTTTTCTGTAAATTTACTTTTTTTTTTCATTTAATTCATTTGATGATCATTGAGGCCTACTATATATGTTATTTGGTATTGAGGTATGGTAGGCCTATGTGTTAAAATGTGAGCATTTTATTTATTTCCAATAAAACACTAATGTTTGAAAGACAATTTAGTTGAAAAATTTGCTCAATATTAATAAAATTTAGAAATGATGCATAAAGTGTAAGTTTTTTTTATCTCAAGGGATAGATATAAAATCTCAAAATGTACGATAATTTGTACGATATTTCTTTAATAACTGTACCATTATTTTGTCATGAAAACAATAATTTTGAGGTCCCTGTACGATAATTTTGTGATCAGAATCTGGCAACCCTGGTGTTGAGCTAGGTGCTTGTAGTTATGTGTATAAGCTAACCTATGCTAAAAATTCACACACTAATGAAGAGGCCTTGTTGCTATGTTGTGGCTGTGCAATAACAGCTAAATGTTAATTTTCCATAACAAGATAATTCAGTCTACATTGATAGAGTTCTCTTATACAATGCAAAATATGACAGTAGACTTTTTCTATATAAATTTTTTATAGTACCTGCCAGAAAGATAAGACATGGGATAATAAATATTTGTACCAAGTTTTATTTTCATCAATATATGGAGTAACCAACTGATATTAGAAGGATGTTTGATTCCCAGTTTCCTTGAATAACTTCCCAGCTTCACTTTTTTCTGAAACAACTGATAATAGGGAGATATTAAACAAGTTGATATTAAATGAAATATATTGAAAGGTGGAAGAGAGTGGGATATATTGTCTAGCAATTATATATTTTATTTTCCAATGTAACGATTCCCTTGAATCGATTTTATCTGAGTCTGCCTCTCTACAGTAGCCTTAATCCATGCCATGTGTAGGGTGAGTAGGGTAATATATTGTTAATAGTCTATCAGTAGGTAAGTATAGATTGTAGAAATAGAATTTTGATGATATAAGAGAGGTTTGATTAGTAATAGATATGAATTACATGCATATAGTGCCTGAATTGCTTTAAAGCAAGTGGAGATATCGCATCCTTTGGAGGAATACTTGCCAATATTTATGCAAGACCAACATATAAATAAGGACATGCAACATGGTACTTGAGGAGTGTGTGTCATTGATGACATCATCACTAAGTATAATACTTCTTGGAGGAAATTTGAACATTAAAAGATTATTTCTATTTTCATTGGGAATTCTTGAAGTGCGTAGCTTGTGAATAATACTTTACCTTCTATGGGAATAATAATGAGTATATAATCTTGTATTAAAATACTACGCACGATTTTAAATAATATTTCAAATAGGTGGAAGAAAGATATTTTGGTAAGATAGTACTTCACACTGATTTTTCCTTTGCATATTATAGTTATTAAGTATGAGTTGATCTTATCTTACCCGCAGTAAATACTCTCCTAATAAATGGTTGTACTTTCTTTCTAAGTTTCTGTACTCGTAATACAGCTTCCTGCTTCTCGCAGAAGTAAATAGAAGCCTACTAAGTATATGTGAATATTTTCTTTTATTGGTAAAGTAAAGCTCTATAATTCGTATTTAATATCTGTGCAATGCTTTTTACCTGTTACACTTACCACGATATGCAACAGTTTGTCTCATAATCCTTTATTTTATAGGATATATGTGTATACCACTATGTAAGCAGTACCAAATAATGTTCACGAAAATACACGTAAAATTTTCCCAACCACGCTCTGGGCTGTGGTGATGGCTCAAGCCATTATATATTTTGTATAATAAGCGAACAATATTACCTTAGTCGCTGGATTCCATTTGTGTGATACCTGTCAAATAAACTAGTGTATCAGTAAATACTTGTAGCTGTAGCCACTGCTCACTGGGATAAAATCTGTAAAGAGTAAGAAATAGTGATTATATTATTTGTCACCATTAGTTTATTTATTTTTCTTTTCTTTTCATCTGCTTGTTAATAAAATTGTATACGAGAGCCCTCGGATTGAAGACGTCATCTGTCTTGCGTTGTGTTCCTCGTCTGAGCCTGGAGCTGTTGAGAATAGAGACAAAAATTATTATCCATTTTGGTTGATTTGGGCCACATCTGTAAAAAGAATTATTATTATATTTCATAGAAAACCGATCGGATTTATGTTTGTAATTGATTATTTTATTATATAGTATATAGTAGGGATAAATTTACTAAGAAGAGGAAATTGTTATGTTTCAGTGTTATGGATTGGTTTTATTTTGGATGGTTTGCGCGCTTTACCAATCTCTTTATCCTGTTTACATATACAATATCATCCGCCTGGTAAAATATTCTTTATTATAAGTTTATTACCTACTAAAGATATTACTGTGTGAAGTTTTAAACTTCGATCGGGTACCCGTATTATTTTATGTATCACCTGGAGTGAACATTGGAGTTATTTGCTTTATTAGACCGGCGATTACGCATTTTGTTCCTGCAAGCCCGTAAATTGCTTGTGTAGGCGATTACGCATTTTGTTCCTGCAAGCCCGTAAAATTGCTTGCGTAGGCGATTACGCATTTTTTTTTCTTGCAAGCCCGTAAATTGCTTGTGTAGGCGATTACGCATTTTGTTCCTGCAAGCCCGTAAATTGCTTGTGTAGATTTCTTGTGTAGGCGATTACGCATTATTTCCTTGCAAGCCCGTAAATTGCTTGTACATCATGATGAAATTGTTGAACTGCAACTCACTGTTGTTCAGCGAAGTTGTCCTTGTTGTAGCCTGGCTTCTGTGTGGCAATTGTTATCTCATATAATTATATGAAAGACGTTTCTTGTACGCCATATAGTATTTCCTGAGGAGTTTTTTTCTTTTATTTCAACGTTTTGTAGTATTCATAGACTGTCATTTTTTGATGCAGTCTTTCCATGTGGAGGGATTTCCATTGTTTCTGTGCCACCAAGTACTTGTTGTATTTTACGGTTTTGCCGTATTGTTCCCCATTAGCTGCTGGGAGATATGGGGAGATATGGTTATACAAACGTTTGCTTCAAATTAGTAGAAATTAGATATCTTTATAATATTGGGACATGTATATAGGCATAAAATAATTTGGGATTAAATATATGTGCACGTATTATTTGCGGTTTTTATCATGTAGTGGTGCCGCCACTAAATATTTAGAAAAATGGTTAACCATAGGTAATAGTTTATTTATGCCCTGATTTGTAATTGGTAAGGAAAGTAGAATTATTCCTATTATGTCTCCTGATTCGTCCAGGATTATATTCCTGTCATGGAGCATTGTATGTTTCGCACTGAGCGATATACTGTATAGGTTTTATCATCTACCCATAGTTTATGTTAATTGTCTATTATATGGAGATTGTTTTAATATTCTCTCCCAGGATGTCCTGTTGCATTTTGATAAAAGGGTAATTAACACTGAGGGAAGTATTATTTAATGTATCACTTTCATTGGTTTATAAGTCACTTTTACTAAGTTTTTTTTTTTTGTAAAAATCTTATCATAATGGGAAAGTTATTTAAGTGACTGTAATTCTCGTCCATTATTTTCATCCTCAGAGTTAAATAATGTCTTAGTATATTTTAGCATAGGAATTGCTAATGTTTATGCATGTTTACCACGTCCATGAGTGATTTCGGAAGTAAATGACAAGATGATTGTTTAAGGGATTTGTTATTTTTATCTATAATCATCCTGGAAGGTAGTTAATATCAATATGTGGGAGAAATTCCTTAATGGTTCGATAATATCTGGCTACTTTTCACGCTAAGGTTTGAGATTATACTAAGCCAAGAATATATTAGTGATTCACGAGTATTTGTAAAGGATAGCCTAATACGATTTTCTAAAAGTACGAATTGCCCCTAACATTATTTGTTAATTGTTCCTGGTCCGTTACAGAGTAACGAGTTTGCTGTGCATTAAATATTCGTTATGCATAAGTAGATACCCGACGTAGAACTTAGCTATATCTTACATAAGTACAGTGCCTAAGTCACTGAAGAAGCATCTGTACACGTGATATTATTATTATGTATTATTATTATTATATATATGGAAATGCATTAATTGGAGCAGACATTAATTAACCTTTATTAACTTTTCTGACTTCCATACACATCTGTCACTCTCCTGAGGAGATTATTTTAGTGCGTTTGTTAAATGGGAAAAATTTCTTTATAATGATTCTCTATATACGAACATAAACTCGAGTGATTTTACGTTAGTTGACTGTCATTGTTCGTATTTTATGCTTGTGTATGGAGCCCAGTGGTGGTTAATGTATAACCTATCATTATAATATCCTGGTAATATAATGAAACATATATATTTAAAGTTTGAGGCCTACCTAATGCAATGTCTATTTAACCTTCATTATTGTTAAATAATGTGATTGTACCTTATTAGAAAAATAATCAAATTGTCTGGGTAAGCGATGACTACGTTATTAATAACACTAACACGAAAATTTAGCATATGCTTAAATGTTGATTGAGCATTACGTAACCCAAATGGTCTACGAATGTATTCATAATAACCATGGGACGTATTAAATGTATTATTATATAATGCTACTTGCCAGTGTCCACTGACCAATTTTAATATGTTTTGTTTGAGCAATGTTAGCGAAAACATCCTTAAAGGAGGGAGGGGATATTTATATTTACTTGTAGCATTATATCTCTGTAAGAAGTACTGGCTTAAATTCACCATCATTTTTGAAACCAAAAACATTTGACTGTTAAAAGGGGGAGTTAAAATCTTAATAATACTTTCATCCAACATTTCATTTATCATTTATAATTTTCTGTCTAGTATAAGGTATGGTCGCCTATATGCTTATTTATAAATAGGTTATTCCTACAAAATTTATCAGGTAGGGCAATCGCATTTTGATATGTGGCTAGTATATTAATAAAATTATCACGATAAATTAGAAAATCTCGTTTCCTGACCAATTTTCTAAGTTTCTCCCTTATATGATTATCTTTTAACTCTTCGGTTAAAATTGATATATTTCTTGTGGTATTTAGTCTAACTTCCATCTTGTACAGATCATATAAATATGTCATTTTCTTTACCTGATTATTGGTAGTTGATTTCTTAAAGATATAGATAGTAGCAATATTATTATCATTTACATTAGTGAAAGTAGATACATTCCCAGGTTATTTTCCCCGACTCTACTATGGATAGAACACTAATATGTGGTTGTAACATGAGATGTAAGTTTTACCTTCAATTTATGGACGAAATTTAGTGGTAATATAGTATTATCTGCAGTAGGCCTTTATGATAATGGGATAGTTCCCGTTTTTCTTTCAATACATATATATATAGACTTATATTTTGGCCTGGACAATCCTGTATTAAAATACATTAATACCTAAAATGTATTATTTTATGTTTAGTGCATATTATTATGTGTATTTGGTTAGTTTTTGTCTAACCGTACAGGAAGGGTTTAGTGTCCCTAATACCTGTTCATTTATTATTTGTCATATGTGACAATTTTATATCACCTGTTCAATCTTAGTTTATAAAACCCGCTGGGGATCTAAGTTGCACAATTTGTTAAAGGAATTATCCGATAACAAGGAAACTGCTGTTCCTGTGTCTATCATTAATGAAATATTAGTATGTGATACTTAGACAGGGATTATTATTATATTATAGGTATTTATGACGACAGGGCAGTATTTATTTACTTATGTGATTATTGTTGCCATTTTAATATCGTGGTGGTCTCGTTTCATACATCATGTTTCGATTGTGCAAGCTTTGTTTCCTTTTGTTAAGGATCATGTGTTCATTTAAGGAATACGAATTTGACTCATGTGAATGACAGTATTTATGCTTTGATTTCCCATTATTTCCTGTGGATTTATTACTATCAGATTCACTGGTCTTATGCTTATCTTCGTTACAATGTTTGCAACGTTGTTTGTGTGATTCCCTTTGAGTTATGGTATCAAAATTATGATTCTTCTTATCCCTGGAGTGAGTAATATGTAATACATGATGTATGATGCGAGATTTCTTTGAATATAATTCTAGCGATCCTGCTGATGCAAGTGCTTTTGCTAGTTCCCTTGTATTTATTTTGTTTGCCTTTCTTTTAATCATTCTTTGAACCCTTGTGAACGATTTATGTACTTTACCACCCCCATAAACATCAATAAGTGACTGTCTAAATGTGGCATATGACGTTAAATTCTTTGGATTAGAAAAAGCACTTGTGTTTAACCTAGAACTGGCTGGACTATCCGGTGCAATATACTCTCTTACCAATGCTATTTTATGTTCGTCCTGCTCTATATTCGCTTTGCAAAATATCTTCTCCAAATGACGCAAGAAGAGATGAATCCCATATCTTGGATTATCTCCCTTAAAATGCTTTACATGAGAAATGGTGGTAGGTAAGAGTTTCATTGTTAGCATAGAAGAGACAGTGGAATCAGTATTTGTTAGATGATGAGCAGAGACGATAGGAGATTGTAGAGGAGTAGTCATTGTTAGTGATAATACAGGATGATATAATAGACAGATTGAGTTTTTAATGGGGTTATGGTTGGAGAAGAAGAAAATGTACTCGTATGTGTTGGCACCACAACGAGACTTTTTAGGGAGGCAGGGGAATCTAGCTCAGAGGGTAATGAATCATTATCAGGGATATTCGTTATTGCGATACCTTTAGATTAATGGGGAAGAATTCTTTACTTTGTTTTAATTTGGCACTTTTTTTTTTTTTCTTTCTTTCTGGGCTTTAATGAGGAAACCTAATTTTATCCTAACATGTTCGTAGACAAGTGAAAAATAATGTAATGTACATGTAATGTGTACCTACTTTTAGTACTTTAGTTGCAACGATGATGATGACGACGAGTTGACGTCTAGGTGGGGTGTCTGGCCAGTCGTGGTGATGAGTAGCTCGCACACTAACACACTAGTAGTCGTTCTTGGAGTGAAGATGATGAATGTTGACTTGCCTTTTACGAGAGAATTTACGTAACAAGGTGTCAGCTTGGAGAATGGAGATGATGAAGTGATGACGTTGTCCTACGTTCCAGGGACGCTCATGGGTAGTGATGAAGTGATGACGTCCTTACGTTCCAGGGACGCTCATGGGTAGTGATGAAGGGATGGCGTCCTTACGTTCCAGGGACGCTCATGGGTAGTGATGAAGGGATGGCGTTGTCCTTACGAGAGAATTTACGTACAGGGACGCCTGGGGTAGTGATGATTGATTGTTGTGAAGTAGATGAGGTCCCGTTGTAGGTCTAGTTGCAGTTATGTTGAAGTAGGTGTCTTGTAGGTGATGAATTTGTGGTTTATCTCCCTCGTTTATAGAGGTCGTGAGAAGAAATTACCTGAGAGAAATTTACAAGTAAAATCTTCAACTTGTCCTTGAACTATGTTATTCACTGTACTCCCTGGAAGTCAACCCCTTTGCAATCTTGTTATTGCAACCACTGCTGCCACCATAATGTACCAGTCCTGTTAGGCTTTAACTCGTTCAAGCTCTGGTAACTTAGTTGTATTTGCTTCTTGGGACTTGTAGTATTGTTATTATTATTAGTTAGTTAGCGTAGACGTGGGTGTTTTCTAAGGTAATTGACTTCACAGTTGTAACATGGAAAGTTCATTTATTTACACTTATATCTCTATACACACACAGACAGGCAATGATATTGATGTGCTTCTTTTCTGATAGAGTAGTGTGTCTCTCTTGGCGAGACAAGTATATAATAGCCCTAAGGGAGCAAGTTTAAGAATCCTACCTATTAGGTAAGTGTCACTGTTTATATACAATTTCACTTAAGTTGTCAGTTGTCTTTGGATACAATTATTACTGTGTGTTGTCATGCTTACGTGGCCAGACAAGCCACGTG
>JAWZYT010006227.1:20000-47406 GCA_034508575.1 Petrolisthes manimaculis | reverse complement strand
ATAGAACACGTATCTCGTGCCTGGACACTTTTTTACCGTGTGACAGTGCATTTGGGAATAAGAAAAGAAATTTATCCGCGAGTGATATTAACGACTTTGATTCGTATTGCAACATTATTCGGTATGCTATTCGTTATTAGTATCTAGTTGTGAGAATGCGCCAGCAAGACTTTTTGAAGATAGACGTGTTAAAACAATACATAGTGAATTGAAAACCAAAGAGTGAATCTGTATCCTTCATAGAAGCCAGAGTATTTGTTTTTGATGTTGCATACAAGGAAGGGTATTTCATTCAGATGGATTATAGTGATGCACAATTAAATCCTGTTAGGTTAATGCCAGGGAAAAACCTACTCGCAAAAGGTATTTAACCTTGCTGATGTAATATTATGGACAATAATATCGCACCCCTTTTCTGACTGAGTCACAGTCAGGCGCCCTTTTACGAAAGCGCGGATTGGCATATCAAAAGCGAGGCGGGTCATCATTGAAAGCGCTGATATATTTCTATCAAAAGCGCGGTTGAGTGGGAGTATTTTCACTTACTTGAAAGTCGGCTTGTGTAGCAGTTCTTTAATGATTGTTCACCTCTTCCATTAGCCAGACTCTATCATCTGTTGCTCCCTGCTTTTTTACCACGGGGATTTTGAAGGATTTTGTTTTTTTGTTCTTAATTCATCGCGTTTTTCACTCCTTTCAAAGTTACATGTTTGTTCTTGCTGGGAATCAGTTACCTAAACATATCATGTAATTGTGTCGGTTTATTTCGTCAGAGATAAATTTGTTGTATTGTGCCATGGCATATTCCGTTCTGTCTCGTTCAACTTTCCGTGTAGTTCCTTGTTTACCGATACTCCTCATCTTAATATTAGTAGCAGGCTGGAGCTTTCCTAGTACATCCATGAACACAAAATTAATATAGATGGATGGGATGTATAAAATTGCTCATTGAAATGAGCATGAAAAGATTCAGCTGAATTTTTGGTACGCTTTGTATTACAAGGGACATCAGCCCAAAGCACTGGAGGATATCTTGATTCTGCTGTTACTTAATTATCAACCAGATAGTCTGCAAAGTGAGTACATCTCTCATCCTGAGGTGTGTCTGTCATTACCTCCTCGACGAAGCAATCTTCTACATCTGTTTGGTCAATGAAATGTAGACCAAATTATAATTTCTCAGTCTCAGTTAACACCGTGTGAAGCATTATGACACACCGAATGATACTTATTGATATAGGGAACGAATGGGATTAACCTTGCCGCGCATTTGATAATGGTTTATTGGTGAGGTTCCAACGCGGTCACTTTTCGAATCCGCGCTTTTGATATACGCCCCATTCAGGAGGGGCGCGATATTATTGTCCACGACTGTACAACTCTCACAAAAATATGATGCTCCCATCGCCCTGAATGAAGCAAAGATTGTAAGCCTAAACAATTGCTAGCTTATATTGATACTACAAAATACCCGTACATTAAGGATATATTTTCACATCAAGAGATACTGCCACCGGCAAATTTAACACCATCTCATAGCGAGTTACTAGACTATGATTCATTTTCTCCAGCCCTCCACCTCTGCCTTCTCAAATATAATTCTATAGATGTGGGTATACAGTCAGTATACTATAATAGAGTACAGTAAGGTCCTGTGGCTTACTTCAGAGTTGTGTGTGTGTGTTAGGGGGGGGGGGGGTTCCTGCCTATCGGTCAAGGCCGTCGTCAAGATAGCTGCTTGCTTCCCGTTCTATTCTTCCCTCCCTGCCTTATTACTCCCTCACCCTTCCTGACTGACCTTGAAGTTATGTGTGTTGAATGACTGTTAGGGATAGGGGGAGGATGGGTTGGTAATTAGGGAATGAGTGAGGAAAGGTGATGAGGGAAGTAAGAAAGGGAGTGGAGATAGCAGGGTATTAATGGTGGGGAGAAATAGGTAAAAGAAAGTACTGAAAAAGGAAAGATTATAGTAGTGGGATGGAAAGAGTGGGAGATGATGAACAGGTAGAGAGAGAACGAGGGTGGAATGAGGGAATGAAGTAAGTGGAGTGTGAGAAGAGTGGTAGATAGAAGGATTACTGAGGAAGGATGAGAGAGAAACAGAACGAGTAATGGGATGGGACGGGAGAGTGTTCAGTCTGTCGATGCATGTACCTCACCCTCGTTCAGTTACTCGCAGTTTTAGCCAGTAAAACCTGGAGTAGTAAGGTGGGTTATCTTACAGTGTTTGTGATTGGTCAATCTAATATCTGCTGTACCCCTGATTTCTACTCCAGATTTTACCAGCTAAAACTGTGTGTAACTGAACGAGTGTAGGTACTATAACTCAACCGTGGATACGTGCATCATTGACAGACTGTATGTCCTTCTCTCTCTCTCTTTCTCTTAAGCTGATAATGGCAGTGGAGGTTTAGTGGGTGTGTGTGTTTCTCTATATATTTTCTCTTCTATCCTAGCCTATAATTCTGTATTACAGGACACACAGTAGATAACACAATATAACACACACACAAACAGGCACACACTCGCATACTGTACATACACACAGGTAGGTTCATACATACACACGCATACAATAAGGCAGATACAGCCGCGAACCAAAGTTTCGTCACATAACCAAAGTGATGAATGAGGCGGAAGCATGATCCCATCTGAATTGGCTGACCATCCTTGTACCAGTCAACACGAAGGTTGGGGTCAGTGATGGGTTCAATTTTGGCTTCAAAAATGTGTGTGTTTACGTTCTTGCTGAACAACATCTTTTAACTTGGAGAAATTTAGGCCTTATCTTGATAGAAACTTCTTTCATTGTCACCCGTTACTAATACCGTGAACTGTCATCCAGGTACACAATCCCTCCTTCCACATACACAAACACAATCCCTCCATCCACACACACACACACACACAATCCCTCCATCCACACACACACAATCCCTCCATCCACACACACACACACACAATCCCTCCATCCACACACACACACACACACAATCTCTCCTTCCACACACACACAATCGATTCCTCCTTCCACACACACAATCCCTCCTCACACACACACAATCGATTCCTCCTTCCACACACACACACAATCCCTTCTTCCACACACACAATCCCTTCTTCCACACACACACACAATCCCTCCTTCCACACACACAATCCCTCCTTCCACACACACAATCCCTCCTTCCACACACACAATCCTTCCTTCCACACTCACAATCCTTCCTTCCACACACACACACAATCCCTCCTTCCACACACACACACAATCCCTTCTTCCACACACACACACAATCCCTCCTTCCACACACACACACACAATCCTTCCTTCCACACACACACACACAATCCTTCCTTACACACACACACACACACATACAATCCCTCCATCCACACACACACAATCCCTCCATCCACACACACACACACACAATCCCTCCATCCACACACACACACACACAATCCCTCCTTCCACACACACACACAATCCCTTCTTCCACACACACAATCCCTTCTTCCACACACACACACAATCCCTCCTTCCACACACACAATCCCTCCTTCCACACACACAATCCCTCCTTCCACACACACACACACAATCCCTTCTTCCACACACACACACACAATCCCTCCTTCCACACACACACACACAATCCCTTCTTCCACACACACACACAATCCCTCCTTCCACACACACAATCCTTCCTTCCACACACACACACACAATCCCTCCTTCCACACACACACACACAATCCCTCCTTCCACACACACAATCCCTCCTTCGACACACACACACAATCCCTACTTCGACACACACACAATCCCTCCTTCCACACACACAATCCCTTCTTCCACACACACAATCCTTCCTTCGACACACACACACAATCCCTTCTTCCACACACACACACAATCCCTCCTTCCACACACACAATCCCTTCTTCCACACACACAATCCTTCCTTCGACACACACACACAATCCCTTCTTCCACACACACACACAATCCCTCCTTCCACACACACAATCCCTCCTTCCACACACACACACACACACAATCCCTTCTTCCACACACACACACAATCCCTCCTTCCACACACACAATCCTTCCTTCCACACACACACACACAATCCCTCCTTCCACACACACACACACAATCCCTCCTTCCACACACACAATCCCTCCTTCGACACACACACACAATCCCTACTTCGACACACACACAATCCCTCCTTCCACACACACAATCCCTTCTTCCACACACACAATCCTTCCTTCGACACACACACACAATCCCTTCTTCCACACACACACACAATCCCTCCTTCCACACACACAATCCCTCCTTCCACACACACAATCCCTTCTTCCACACACACACACACATTCATCCCCTCATACAGAGAGAGAGAGAGTTAGACAATCCTTCCATCCAAACACACACACACACACAAACAGACAAAATCCCTCCAAACACACACACACAGACACAATCCCTCCAAACACACACACACACACACATCCCCTAGCTCATACAGAGAGAGAGAGAGAGTTAGACAATTCTTTTATCCAAACACACACACACACACACACACACAATCCCTCCAAACACACACACACAGACACAATCCATCCAAACACACACACACATTCATCCCCTCTCGAGCAATTACTTTCAGAATGACATGGATAGTGAGTGAGACGTATTATTAGTAACGGGTGAGAATCGTACGTTTGGCAACTACCGACACTCGAGCGGCAAGACACCATGCACACAGCGTGTTTAAATAGTAGCCTATTTACTCTTTTGAAGATTTTAAAGTTATTTTGATATGTACCTGCATCACAATTATACCTATAGAATGCTTAAACAATGTAGTTTCTTAATCTAAATAGCATAAATTATTATTATTTACCAATTCTCCATATTAATCTAATATATCAGTACGAACATAACTTTTCACCTCTTCTCCATGACAGTCGTATTTATTATACCTGTAATATCTTTTTTGATTGGGAACTGAACACATTTTGGCATATATCAATTAAAAGCTAAGAAAATTTGGCCTCTAATGAAGTCTTAAAAACCACAATAAATGTTATATTGTGGTGATATCCAGTTGGTGAAGTGAAGTAACGGTCAACAGATTATTCGTGTTTACCTTATGCGTGATTATTACCTATACTTTAAAGGCAATTATCTCGCTTAAGTGGGCGTGTCGATTGTCTGGTTGTAACAGAGAGCTACTCATATATCGTGTGTCATGATCTATACACTAAATAATAATTTGTAACCTTGTAGGAATATCATGGTGTTACTCACGTACATATATTCACTACGGTATTGTCTTACGATCGTTAGAGCACAAATTCGGACAAGGGCGATTACTTAAAAATCGCCCAGCCATCGTGGGGTCCCAGAATCGACTGAGTGGGTAGCGGATCGATATTGTGAGTGTATTTTCTCGCCCAACGACAAGTTAAACTAGCCGTACAGGGCGCGAAATAGCGCTAAATCGCTGTGACGGTAGGTGCTGTTACCCGGTTCCTTACGTACGACGCTCTATGACATCAACCGTTCTTTAGGGGTTAATAGATTACTCACGTACTCACTTTCACTCACGAAGCTAGTTAAATAATTAAGTTACCCTTGCGCGTGACTCCCGTTTTCTGTTCAATGTCTCGCGAGTGTCCTCTCCAATGTACGAGTATATTTCCAATTGTCCTCGTTTAATTATTGGTGCTATTTCAAGACCTCCTACTCAATTTACTTTAATTAATAATCAATATCAATCTAATACACAAGTCTTGATAATTACAGAGGTTTGTTTCAGTCTCAGTTATTTTATTTTCCAGTGTTCTTCACACCAACAGAATTTTCAATGTCCACACCTTATAAATATCACTCGTTTACCTTACCTTACACGTCATTGATTGTGTTTTCTATTCAATCAACAAGACAATGTATTGCAATCACGAACGTTGACGATTATAATTAGTTGGTGTATCGAATTATTATCTTAGTTATGATTTGCTAGGTTTAGGTGAGCGCTAATGGATTACGTGTGTTTGCTGTATGGTTGAAGTCAAGACTGTTGTTTTTCAAACTACTGTACTGTCACTGGCCACAGTGGCCAGAGGCCTGCAGCTGGCTCCTCTGACCACGCCCCGTTGTCTGAGGCGGGGTTCTCACCAATACGTTTGCAGTCCGTTTGCACGGAGCCCGTTCATGTTGATGACGTCACGAACACAACGTCCAGACGGACACAGAGGAGTTGAGCGACGTTTCCCGCCCGTTTCTTCACATCAACAACAAGCGACCATGGCCGTGTTTTTACCGGAGATGGACGAGGATTTACTAAAGTCATAAAATAATAACCAATAAACTAGATACCATATCAGCATATTAAAAATGCGTCATGTTTTCTAGTACTTTTAATAATTGTGTTTTAATGTAGTGAGCAGCTACTATTGCTGTTTTGGCTGGTAGGCTGCTTGTTTACCCAGCACCAGAGTGCGATGTTGCCAAGCCTCCAGTTCCATTGTACATTCTTATTAATCGTACATAAATTGACGAACTATACACAAATATATTATGATTATTATTTTATTTACATAAAATCGTATCATTTTGCGAACAAATAACTTTAATTCATATTATTTTCATATGTTGAGGAGTCAACAACATTATAAACGGACAACACCGCCAACGTTGCTACCCAAAAAGATTAATTCAGTTCATCCTCAACGTTGGACGTGGTCCGTCTCCGTGAGGTCGAGACGCGCACCACATTCCCACTGTTTGGGCACATACACGGACGTTCGTGACGTCATCAACGTGAACGGGCTCCGTGCATACGGATTGCAAACGTATTGGTGAGAACCCCGCCTAAATCTAATGATTGACTAAACTTAGTCTTCATATACCTAGCATTCACACACCAGCCATACATGCAATGTTAATGACGCCACGTAATTTAATCACGATAATTATCCACTTCACGAATCATAAGAAAAAATGTGAGAATATCTGTGTGCACGCAAATCAATATTAACACGCATGTTTAAACTTTCTCAATCACTAGGATACGGCAAATTATTCCTATACTATCTAACCCAGTCCAGTGGCCTAGACTCCGACTGGATTACCTAACCCACACACCTATGCTTATGACATTAATTAATATGTCATGAATCAAATGTGACTTGTGACAGTGTTTTTTTTTTTTTTTTTTTTTTTTTTTTTTCTATATTAACAAAGATGAGGACAAAGGCCACAGGCCCGCTTACCGTCCTCATCTACATAGTACAGTGAGAGAGTGGTCCAAAATCATGTCCAATTTCGTTCGAGATGCCCTGACACATTGCGTTTGAAGGTACATAAGTTGTAGTAAGGTGGAAAGATGGATGAAGGTAGAGTGTTCCAGAGTTGACCAGTTGTGTATATGAAAGACTGAGAGTACCGGTTAACTCTTGCATGAGGGAGTTGGACAGAAAAGGGGTGAGAACGAGAAGCTTGACGAGTGTTGCATGTTCTCCTGAGGGGAGGAAGCATACATTGAGAGAGTTCAGAAGAGCAATGTCCAGTGTAATAGCGATAGAAGAGAGAAAGTGATGCAACACTGCGGCGAAGAGAGAGAGGTTGTAGTGAATCAGTAAGAGGAGGAGAGTTGATGAGACGAAAGGCCTTTGATTCCACCTTGTCCAGTAGTGTTGTGAAGGTTGATCCCCCCCACACATGAGAACCATACTCCATACAGGGGCGGATGAGACCCCTGTACAAAGACAGTAACTGTGTGGGGGTGAAGTATTCACGGAATCTGCGCAGCACACCTAACTTCTTTGAGGCGATTTTAGTAAGAGAGGTAATGTGATCTCTCCAGGAGAGATTATGAGAGAAAGAGACTCCAAGAATGTTAAGAGAAGAGGAAAGGTCAAGTTGTGTATCGTTAAAGGAGAGGGGATAGACATCAGGAAGATTAGTACGAGTTGAAAGATGAAGGAACTGTGTTTTTGAGGCATTGAAAACAACAAGGTTCTCTCTGCCCCAGTTAGAGATGAGGGAAAGATCAGAAGTCAGGCGTGCTACTGCATCATCACGTGATGTGGAGAGGAGCTGCTGGGATGGACGGTTGTCAAAATGAGTGGAGTAGTGTAGGGTGGAATCATCAGCATAGGAGTGGATAGGGGAAGAGGTACAGTTAAGAAGGTCATTAATGAACAAAAGAAAGAGGGTGGGTGATAGAACAGAACCCTGAGGAACACCACTATTGATAGCCTTGGAAGAAGAACAGTGACCGTCTACAACAGCAGCTATAGAACGGTCAGAAAGGAAATCAGAGATAAAGGTGCAGAGAGAGGGATAGAAACCGAATGAGGGCAGTTTGGAGATTAAAGCTTTGTGCCAGACTCTATCAAAAGCTTTGGATATGTCGAGGGCAACTGTAAAAGTTTCACCAAAGTTCCGAAAGGAGGATGACCATGAATCAGAGAGGAGGGATAGAAGATCGCCAGTAGATCGTCCCTGACGGAAACCATACTGGCGATCTGAAAGAAGGTCATGACAAATAAGGTGCTTATGAATTTTGAGGTTAAGAATAGATTCGAAGACTTTAGATAGACATGAGGTCAGAGCAATAGGGCGATAGTTGGAGGGTTGGGAACGGTCTCCTTTTTTCGGAACAGGTTGGATCAGAGCAAACTTCCAGCAAGAAGGAAAAGTGTTAAATGATAGACATAGACGGAACAGTTTGCCTAGGCAGGGTGTCAGCACGGAAGCACAGTTCTTGAGAACAACAGGAGGAATCCCATCAGGTCCGTACGCCTTCCGAGTGTTAAGGCCAGAGAGGGCAGAAAATACTTCCTTTGAAGATATTCTAATGGCAGGCATAAGTAAGTCAGAGGGGGGTGGAGTTGGAGGAACAGAGCCGGAATCGTCCAGTGTAGAGTTAGAGGCAAAGGTTTGAGAGAAGAGTTCAGCTTTATCAGGTGAAGAGATGGCAACATTTCCATCAGGAAGGATGAGGGGAGGGAAAGAGGAAGAAGTAAAGTTACTGGAGAGATTTTTGGCTAGATGCCAGAAAGAACGAGAGGTGGAGGAGTTGGACAGGTCATTGCACTTGGCACGGATGAAGGATTTTTTGGTTAGTCGGAGAACAGATTTGGCTCGATTCCGGGCAGAGGTATACAGAGCACGAGATTCGTCAGTTTGAAGGCGTCGGTGCCGTCTGAAAGCTACCTCCTTGTTGTGGACAGCAGTAGAACAAGCGTGATTAAACCAAGATTTTCGTGAATTAGTAAGAGGGAAAGAATATGGAATGTATGCCTCCATGCCCGAGATGATCACCTCCGAGATGCGTGCAGCACTCTCCGAGGGACCCCGGCCACGAAAGCAAAAATCACTCCATGGGAAATCTTGAAAGTACTGCCTCAGATCATCCCAGCCAGCAGCGCTGTAGTGCCACAGACGCCGCTTGCTGGGAGGGTCCAAAGGTCTTACAGGAGCGATAGGACAGGATACTGAAATAAGATTGTGATCGGAGGAGCCCAAAGGAGAGAAAAGTTCAACAGAATAAGCAGAAGGATGAGAGGTTAGGAATAAGTCAAGGATATTGGGCTGATCTCCAAGGCGGTCTGGAATACGGGTAGGGTACTGAATTAACTGCTCTAGGTCGTTGAGGATAGAAAAAGTAAAGGCTTGTTCACCAGGTGGATCAGTGAAGGGAGATGAAAGCCAAAGGCGGTGGTGAACGTTGAAATCTCCTAAAATGGAGATTTCTGAGAAAGGAGAATGTGATAGAATGTGTTCCACTTTTGAAGTAAGATATCGAAGAATTTTGTATAGTCAGTAGAGTTAGGAGATAGATATACAGCACAGATGTATTTAGTTTGAGAGTAGTAGGTTAGCCGAAGCCAGATAGTTGAGAAATCAGAAGAGTCAAGTTTGGGAACACGAGAACAAGTGAGGTCGTTGCGTACGTATACGCAACATCCGCCTTTGGCACGAAACTGAGGATAGAGAAAGTAAGAGGAGACAGAGTAGGGGTTGCTGTTAGTTAATGCTGAGATCTGGGTCTCGGTGAGGAAGAGAAGATGAGGTTTAGCGGAGAAGAGGTGGTGTTCAACAGAGGAGAAGTTAGAGGAAAGACCGCGAATGTTGCAAAAGTTGATAAAGAGTGTGTCAGACAATGGTCCAGGGCATCTCGGGGGGTCGTCAACAAATGGTCCAGACTGAGGGGAGTTTATTGACCCATCCCCAGGGGCCTCCGAGGCTTGGTTACTAATTCTATTCATAGTTTATTTAAATTTTGGGGGATATCATTTGGACAAAGGGTGTGGTGTGTAGCATGTTTGTATATATTGTGTAAATAGAGAGAGTGATGTCTTTGGGAGTATGTTGGACTACTCTCGGTGTATGTGAGACACGAAAAAGATCAGCAAAGGTGGACAGACAGATGAAACGGGTGTGTGTGTGTGTGTGTGTGTGTGTAGGCTTCTGATTCCTCCTGACCATGCCATGTAACAAGCCCCCTTCCATATAGGTAGTGGTTTTTTTTTCAAGAGGCATGCAACTATACCTACAAGTAGACAGAATCAATGAGATTCAAATTACTACACACACTCACACACACATATCTTGATAACATAGCAGAATGAAGTACAAGCACGCAGACAAATATTTACATTATGACCTACTTAAATCCACCAAATCGAGGGTGGCGTACCAGAAGCTCCTCTAAAACCTGATGGTTCAGCAGGTGTCTATAAACCACATCAAGTGGCAGGCCCTGGGGCAGTAAGTGTCGGACAGTGGGGCAGTGCTCTATGGTGTTAGCACGAGGCGCTCGACACAAGCGACACTCAGTGAAGGGAGGCTCACCCTGCATCCCAGCAACCCGCCATGGTGGCCGGTAGCCAATATAGGTAGGTGTGTGTGTGTGTGTGTGTGTGTGGTCAGGAGGAATCAGAAGCCTCCAATTTCCATACACGATCACAGGTTCCTTCATTAAAACAAGTAAGTAACTATTGTGTTGTTTTTGGAGCACACAGATCGAACCCTCCAAACTCCATCATAAAACACGTCTTCTCTAAAGTTTTATGTGGAGGAATTCTGTTGCTTTGGATATCTTAAGGGGAGGGTATAGTTTTGACATTTTTGGAGATTATGATTCCTCCAAACTATTCCAGGTAACAGGATACCATTATTTTTCTTCATCGGGGTCTGTTTCCTGGCATACTTTGGAGGAATCAAGGCACTCCAATCTATCAAAATTATACTCTCCCCTTAAAGGAATTTGGTTACTTCACTTAATTAACACTACAAGATTATTAAGTATTATTATTATTTAACTTCACGAGATTATTATGTATTATTTCACAACCACACAAATCATAATTATATATAATATTTTATAACCACACAAGTTATACCTATAATATTTTATAACCATACAAGTTATACTTATAATATTTTATAACCATACAAGTTATACCTATAATATTTTATAACCACACAAGTTATACCTTTAATATTTTATAACCACACAAGTTATACCTTTAATATTTTATAACCACACAAGTTATACCTATAATATTTTATAACCACACAAGTTATACCTATAATATTTTATAACCACACAAGTTATACATATAATATTTTATAACCACACAAGGTATACCTAAAATATTTTATAACCACACAAGTTATACCTATAATATTTTATAACCACACAAGGTATACCTAAAATATTTTATAACCACACAAGTTATACTTATAATATTTTATAACCACATAAATCATAATTATATATAATATTTTATAACCATATAAGTTATACATATAATATTTCACAACCACAAAACTCACACATATAATATTTTAGTAACAATAATAATTTAGTAAGATGTAAAAGTGGTGTTGTGTCAGTTGTTGTTTTGGTACATTGGAGCGTCTTGATTCCTCCAAAGTATGCCAGGAAACAGGACCAGATTAACAAAAAATAATAGTGTTCTGTTGCTTGGACCAGTTTGAAGGAATCATTTACTCCAGATTTACCAACAGTGTACTTACCCCTTAAGTTCATAACATTATATCTGTCCAATCTAGTTTTATGGAGAAAATTAGGTGTTAGTAAATTTGGAGCAACTGAATCCTCCAAACTATTCCAAGCAACAGAACACCATTATTTTTGCTCTTCTGGTGCTGTTTCGTGGCATACTTTAGTTTAGAGGAATTAAGGCACTCCAATGTAACAAAAGCGAATGGGGAATTTTCTTAACTCGTGGTTGCCACCAGGTGGCATCACAATCGGCGGTTCATCGCGCACACAAGCAACATTAAATATTTCTTCAGAGTCATTCTATACACACACACACACACACACAAAAAAAAAAAAAAAAAAAATGCATCGAGCTTAAATGATACATATTTCTACAAAATTCTTTCTAAGTAGTAAAACACAGGTAAAATAGTACTATTCGTGATCAAAAGGGTTTAAGTTGATTTTCTGGTGAAATTGGCATTCAGATTATTTTGGCCATCTCGGGATTACCAAACAGGTACACCATTGATTGGAAACAAAGTAAATGAAAATACAATAAACATAAAAAGAACATGCAGGTGATAGTTAAAACTCCGAATTACATAGATCAACTTCCTGGTATATTGAATTACATATTTCAATTGTGAATAGGCAACTCGAATGTGCTGGCGAAGTAGTCGAATCGTGGAGGGAATTTGTGGCCCCCATGTCTATTAACCCCTCTGCGGCGGGATAACTATGGATAGCCGCACTGTCAGTCCGGGGCTAGTGCACCTTGCCTTCCTCCCTGTCCGGGCGCTTTTACCAAAATCGCTCAATTTCACTCTATTTCACTTACTCCGTACGTCTAAACTACGATACTGAACAACTTAAATATGGTCTTGTACTCACCATCAACTCTTCCTCTCTCCAATGAAACCATCCTCAGCTCTCTGGGACTCTCCGTTGCCGAGAAATGAAGTGAGGAATGAAGGTCACTTCACGGCTGAGAGCGGGGTGGTGTACGTGCGGGTGGAGTGGCTCTGACGTTGGCTGGGCTCGGTGGTGACAGCGGGTCGGCGAGGTGCATGACTCAATCATTTTCATCCCGTGTTAGCGCGCCGTCGTACCCCCTACCTTTTGCAGCCCCTGTTTTAGTGTGGTTAGCTAACCATTCCAGAATATTTTACGCCCTGGAGAGAAGTGTGGGAGTATTTACGCAAAACATTTTCTGTGTCAATGTCACTGATTATGTTCAACGTAAATTATACGTGTCACTATCACTTCACTTATATCCTAATCACTATCACTTCACTTATATCCTAAAAACGTGTCACTATCACTTCACTTATATCCTAATCACTATCACTTCACTTATATCCTAAAAACGTGTCACTATCACTTCACTTATATCCTAAAAAGGTGTCACTATCACTTCACTTATATCCTAAAAACGTGTCACTATCACTTCACTTATATCCTAAAAACGTGTCACTATCACTTCACTTATATCCTAAATACGTGTCACTGTCACTTCACTTATATCCTAAATACGTGTCACTGTCACTTCACTTATAACTAAATAGTGTCACTGTCACCAAGTGTCACTGTCACTTCACTCGCATTACTCCCATCACTTCCTGCTTCTATATAAATTCCAGTCCATGATAATCTGAAAAGCAGTTTCCAGGGCATAATGGCACACGACACTCCTTACACCAGTAACGAGTTTCCTTGAGTCTCTGAGTGCGACGTGTCGTGTGCTTGCAGACATGGCAGCGGCGATAACCTGGACGACCTGACGCCAAGGTTGGCAGATCAATTAGGCTGTGGCGCAACATGTAAGCACTCTGTTGCAATCTGTCAGGTCGTCCCGCCGCTGGTGCATGCCTGTGCTGTTGCAGTGGTTGCACAGTGCTAAATTTTTGTAGGAGTTGGGTTATCAACTCCAATTCGTACTGCCGGAGTGATAGTCTGCTGTCGGGGTGTTGCTGGAGGTAGAGCAAGTACGAATTTAGCACTGTGACGTCAAGAAGGTGGAAGAAAGCCTTCTTGTACCACTTGCAGGTTTTTCTCAGACAATCGATGGCACTCACCATCATGTCTGACTTATCGACGAGCCTCAAATTTATATTATAATCAAGCACAGCATCAGGCTTGAAGATGTTGTTACCTGTGCCGCGCTCAATCTTCCCAGAATCCAGCATCGTGCCCCTGTGGACGGTGGTGAGCATCCGGACGGGGCGTTTATCGTGCCAAGTGATGGCCAGCATTTTCCCCGATTTCTTCATGAGACAGTCACCCCTGTGGGTGGGGGGAAATACTGGCCAATTCCTCCTATTGACACGAATGGTGCCGTAGGATCCTGTTTGGTGCTGCAGAAGGAACTGACTAAGTGCTGGAGAGGTGTAATAATTGTCAGTGTACAGGATGTGGTTGTTGTCAAGGTAATCCCTCTTGAGTTGCTTGACAACACTCCCGCTGAAGCTGAGACGGTCCTGGCCCGGGATATCCACATCCGTACCTGAATAAAGTATAAAGTCCAACACATAGCCAGTCTTACAGTCGCAGATGACATAGAATTTGATGCCAAATCTATGCCTCTTTGATGGGATATACTGAATAAAGGACACTCGTCCCCTGAACAGCACCAGAGACTCGTCGATAGCAACATTCGGGAATGGTCGAAAGAAGCCTCGCATTTTCTCCTGGAGCATAGTCAGAATAGGCCTAATTTTCCAAAGCCTGTCTTTCAGGTGTGGACCCATGTTGGGGGCGAAGTGAATATAGGAAAGTATGTCCCTATACCTGTCCCGTTACATATATTTTCCAAAGGCAGGCGTGGAAAGAAGGACGTTAGTGCTCCAGAAGTCCTTGAGGCGATGTTTCCTGACGTGCGGCATCAGCATCGTCAGAGCTAACCACACATACAACTCAGCAACAGTCACGTCAGTCCAGGTCAACATCTTGCTGTGTTCCCTATCTGTTGGATTGCTGAATTGTATGAAGTTATTTATTTCCTGCGTCAAGTATGTCATCATTATTACGTCAAAGAACGCAGTAAAATATTCCAATATTGATGACAACGGACGACAGGGAAATACGGCTTGAATACCTGACCGACTGTTATCAAAAGTCGGTATATCAGGCACAAACGAATCGCAATCCGTCCACAGGTAAGGATGAGGTGCGCCACGAGGACCTGCCGCTGGTGGTGGAGGAGGAGGTGGTGGTGGTGGTGGTGGTGGTGGTGGTGGCGGCGCCGCCGCGTCAGGCAACGTAGGACCTGCAGGCGACAGTGGGAGGTCAGGCGACAGTGGGGGGTCAGGCGACAGTCGGGGGGCAGGCAACAGTGATGAGTCTTCACCCCCCTGATTGTCACACAAAGGATAGGGAGCATGAGTAGCAGGGGGTGGTGGTGAGGGGGGAGATGGCGTCAGGTCTGGTGGGTTATCAGGGTCCAGGTCAGACGAGATAAGCTGCTACTGCTGCTCCTCTGTTCTCTTCCCTCTACCCTTCCCTCTTCCCTTCCCCTTCCCTCTTCCAACACCTTTCTTTGTGTAGCGTCTTTGCAACACCTCATCCGAAGAAGAATCTGAGGAGGATGAAAAATCCAACCTCCTGCTTGGCCTCTTCTTACCTGGGGGAGTAACCCCGTAGTGGGGTTTGGAGGTGGAAGCTTTTTGTTCTGCATCCACGTGAGAGGTAGCAACAATAGGAGACAAAAGATTGTTTCCCAAACTACCTCTCAAAGCTCCCACCCCACTCGTGGACGGAATTGCAACAGGGGCTGCAACGTTGGATACGTCTTGCACGCTTGACGTTGAAGGATGAGCTGTGTGGGATACAGATTCACACACTTCTTCCTCTGATGACTGGTCAAGCTGCCATTCCGTATCATAAATACTCTCATTGTCGTCATTACCAAGCGATAACTCGGACAATTCCTCCAACTCCCTTTCAATTGCAGAGTCTGAGAGCCTAGCAGGTGGTTTGCGAGCTCTTGCAGGCTGCACGCAGGGAGTTGAAGTCACGGGGAGTTTCGGACACACGCGAAAATTCTGAGTCACGTTCAGCCATCTTCACGGTCAGTAGCACACTAATTTATGTATGGGATGAGTAGGGGTGGTGGTGAAGTATAGCCAAGTAAAAAAAAAAACGCCAAATTGGGCTCGTAAATGCCGACATTGGCAATAGCGGTGCTTCATCCCGCCCGGTCACCACATGGCAGTTGTGTAAGACACGACCCGGCCGCTTCCTGGAGCCGTCTATGACCGCGGTCCGGACGTTAAGGGTTAACACATTGAGGGACACAACACGATGATGGCATGGTTGATAATGTTGATTGTTGAGGTCTTGAGGAGTGAGGACTCTCAGTCTCAGACAAACGGCAGACAGGCTCTCAAATGTTTGTTTTGGTTCCAACTCGCTGAGTCTCGCTCGGCTACTTTTGCCTTGTCGCTCACTTGGTGAAGGAGATGCTAATATCTCCACAAAAATAACTATATATATATATATATATATATATATATATATATATATATATATATATATATATATATATATATATTACCATGTTACTGGGTATGTTACGTCATAATATGTACTTCAGTCTTAAAACCCTTAATGGCCGGATTGCGGTCATAGATGGCCCCAAGAAGCGCCCGGATCGTGTCGTACGCCACTGGTATGTGGTGACCGGGCAGGATGAAGCACCGCTATTGCCAATGTCGGCATTTGCGAGCCCAATTTGGCGTTTTTTTTTTTACTTGGCTATACTTCACCACCATCCCTACAAATCACCATCGTCAGTCAGTGTGTTACTGACTGTAAACATAGATGGATGTGGATTAGATTTATCGTGCGTGTCTGATTCTGTGTTGAGCCATGCTTACTTACAACACTGACTGCCACCCGCGCGGGCCACGTTCAGTTGTCGTCAGAGCCACTCCACCTAAGCGAACGCAGCCGCGCTCACACGAGAAAGTACCCTTCATTCCTCACTTAATTTCTCGGCAACGGAGAGTTGTAGAGAGCTGGGGTTGGTTTTATTGGAAAGAGGAAGAGTTGATGGTGCTAACAAGATCAAATTTAAGTTGTTCAGTATCGTAGTTTAGACGTACAGAGTAAGTGGAATAGAGCAATTTTGGAAAAATCGGCCAAAAGCGCCCGGACAGGCAGTAGAGAAAGTATGACTAGCCCCGGACTGACAGATTGGCCATTCATAGTTATCCTGTCGCGGAGGGGTTAATCATTTTTATTTGTATTGTCCAAATAAATAGATTTTAGCCTTGGCCTATGCCTTACTTTAAATATCGATAGCAGAATGTCGATAATCACGAAACAAAAATATTTAATTTAACCAACTTATCTCAAAATTATCCATACAGGGTATTAAAAAGCCGATGCAGGATTTCGAAAGAATCATAATGATCAAGGTTCTATGCATTTGTATGCTGATGGGATTTAAAAAAAACAATATTTTAGCTCATGTCGCATGAACTGACTGCACAGCAGTGACATCTAGCGGATTAGTTCCAGAAATTCCCCATTACCATTTTAAAGTCAGTCAGTGTTGTTGAAGTTCCTCAAGCTGTCTGGCCGAGCAGCCCCGAGCTCCTGAGGAAGGCCATGGCCTGAACCGGGCTTTCCCACAGTGCCCTCAGAGAGTGTATGTTGTGTTGTTGGCGAGTGTGGTTGTGTGTATTGCAGTCTTCAAAAATGTGTTTAATAGTATGGGGTGCTGTGTCGCATCCTGGACAGGCGCGAGTCCCTGGGAACGGCTTCGGGCACCCGGGCAATACCAGTCAGTGTTGTTGTATTGACTAACTACATCTCTTGGTATTATGATTCAACTTTTCCACTGTTCTATTTATCAAACCAGTAACTTATTATTTCGTCTGTTAAATCTCTTATGTTAAACTGTTCTATTTATCAAACCAGTAACTTATTATTTCGTCTGTTAAATCTCTTATGTATGGCTATGCAGGGCGGGTTTTTAGCTCCGGCCTCAGCCGAGAGCTGAAGGTCTTATCTTAATTATTGTTCTTGTTGTTCTTCTTCTTGGGGCGACAACTTCTAAAATGGTTCAACTGACTCACTCACTCACTCACTCATTCTTCTTGGGGCGACCATTTCTTAAAAGGGGTTCAACTCACTCACTCACTCACTCATTTCACTTGAATCATTAAGAGCCGGAGCTTTTGAAGGGTTTTCCTTCATGTTCTTGTTCTTGTTAGTGGGCTAGTAAACAACATCAGAATATCGATCGGCTAGTCGGCTACCCACTCAGTTCCCTCCTGGTCCTCACGAAGGCAGGGATATTTTTAAATATTTGCCCTTGTCCGAATTTATGCTCTAACGATCGTAAGAAAATACCTTAGTAAATATATGTACGTGAAAGTGACACGATGATATTCCTACAAGTATACATATTATTTTTAGTGTTCTGATCAAGACACACTATACATAATCGTAGTAATAAGAAAATAACAACCACAAACACATCCAGGCAGCCGCGAGTGGCTGCTGGTAAATATACGTGTTTCCTACAGTGCAAATCAGTTTGTTTATCATTTTGTACGTGACAGTTACACGATGATATATTCTTACAAGTGTACATATTATTTTTAGTGTTCTGATCATGACACACGATACATAATCGTAGAAATAAGAATATAATGTAGTGAATATACAAAGGTGTTTAGCGGCTAACTGAACAACCATAGCCACAGTCAAGCTTACAAACGACTGGCACTTCCCGCGCAAAACTTGGTCTACTTCAACTCGCACTATCTCCGTAACTACACATCGTAGAGCCCTCCAGATGGTACCATTCGAAAGAGGAAGAATGAAGGTAAGGATGGAACAATGTTGAAGGCAACATGCTATATAGTTTAAAAGCGAGAGCGTTGTGAATATAGGGCAAATCGAGGAAATTTGCGGGTACAGGCGGACCAAAAACTAGAGGCAAGCCCAGACTCGACCGGGCTGTAGGGGTTAAGAGTCATATATAATTATTTATATAACTACTGTTCATAAGTCATATATATATAGAGAGAGAGAGAGAAAGAGCTTGTATCGTGGAATAGTAAGGCACCCTGTGATGTTGTCACAATCTAGACCACTTACAAATATACGACATCTCGGTAGGACCAGGAAGTGTGTTGTTGTTTAGTGACATTTACATTTGAGAATACAGTAAATAGCCCTCCAGTTTACCATCAACATACTTCTCCCCAGAACTCAATAATCTCTCTGACAAATAAATGACATTTTTTCATTACACAAATATATGTTGCTTTTTTGCCAGTGTCCAGTGTAGGTTGATATGAGGAAAAAACAGCGATGATCATGATGAAGTAAAGTCCCTGTATAGTTACTGCCCGTTTCTGGAACGTAATAGAGGTATTATTGTTATTGTTGTTATTATTGTTATTATTATTATTATCATCAATGTTGTTGTATAATAATCATTGTTGTTGTTGTATAATAATCATTGTTGTTGTTGTAGTGATTTGTTACATTAATGTCACACTACTAAAATCATAATAGAACACACACACAGATAAGATCACACACACACGTAAGATATTGTGAGAGTGCATTTTATGTGTATGTGTGTGCAATCATGTCTTATAAGTGTCTTACCATATCTGTACTGCCATTTGGGTGGTTTGCCTAGGTGATGAGCCCAGAACAGACCAATCCAGACTTGTGTTATACCTGTAAACACACCACACCTTTATTTATAGAGATAATAATAATATATATATATATATATATATATATATATATATATATATATATATATATATATATATATATATATATATATATATATATATATATATATATATATATATATACACTAGCAGGGATACCCGACGTTGTCCGGGGATCTATCTATATCTATATGTATATCTATTTATTTATATCTAACTATCTATCTATCTATCTATCTATCTATATCTATCTAACTATCTATCTATCAATCTATATCTATCTATATCTATCTATCTATCTATCTATATCTATCTATATCTATCCTATCTATATCTATCTATATCTATATCTATCTATCTATCTATATCTATCTATATCTATCTATCTATCTATCTATATCTATATCTATCTATCTATATCTATCATATCTATCTATCTATCTATATCTATCATATCTATATCTATCTATCATATCTATCTCTATCTATCATATCTATCTCTATCTATCTATCTATCTATCTCTATCTATCTATCTATCTATCTCTATCTATCTCTATCTATATATCTCTATCTATCTATCTCTATCTATCTCTATCTATCTATCTATCTATCTCTATCTATCTCTATCTATCTATCTCTATCTATCTCTATCTATCTATCTCTATCTATCTCTATCTATCTATCTATATATATATATACCTGTGTCTCTATCTATCTGTGTCTATCTATCTGTGTCTCTATCTATCTGTGTCTCTATCTCTCTGTGTCTCTATCTATCTCTGTCTCTATCTATCTCTGTCTCTATCTCTCAATCTATCTGTGTCTCTATCTATCTGTGTCTCTATCTCTCTATCTATCTGTGTCTCTATCTCTATTTCTCTATCTACCTGTGTCTCTATCTCTCGATCTATCTGTGTGTCTGTCTGTCTGTGTCTGTGTGTGTCTGTCTGTCTAAGAACATGATTACATGTACAGAGAGAAAATGTGGTTTTCTTTGAGAGAGCATGTGGTTTTCTTTCATTGTTTAAGGAGATACTATTTTATTTAAAAAAAAAAGTATGCTCTTATAAGCTTTTGTGGACACCTAGAAGGCTCCCGTTTTCAGTTCCTGGTGTTTAAATTCAAGCTCTTACTGTCTGCAAGGAAAAAATTTGCTTAAATGAAAGTTGAAAAATGACAAAATTGACCAGCATTTGTCAGCTGGGGGGGGGGGGAAGGAAAAAAGTCGTTTTTAACCCTTTCACTGCTATGCGCGTCCCAAGACGCCCCCTCGAAAGCCTGCTATGCACGTCTCAAGACGCTCTCATGACAGACTGCTATCCACGTCCCAAGACGTTCTGAATACTTCACCTGACTCACTTCACACGGTCAGTCAGACAAGCCTTAGGTACACACCGCACTGAGTATGTTTCAAGCCATTCCACTGTGCTGTTTGTTTCTTCATTGACCGTGCACACACACACACAATAAATAATAAGAGAGAGAGAGAGTAGGAACATAGGATGGAAGGGAGGCTAGAGAGCATACGATGAGGAAAGATTGCCTTCAATATTTATCTTCATAATTCTTTTTATTCAGTAATGAGGGTAACAAGCAAATCCATGAGACCATTCCCAGTTTAGCAAAACATAATAAATGAGAGAGAGAGAGAGAGAGAGAGAGAGAGAGAGAGAGAGAGAGAGAGAGAGAGAGTGAATACAGATACACCCTCCGAATACGCATGTTTGATCAAGTTATCTAGCTTGCCTAGCTAGTGCTGGTCACAGCTACAGGCTGCCCATACCTTCTCCACCATCACCACCATTACCACTTACACCACCACCACCATCATCATCTGAATAAAGAAAAAACTAATAAATATAAATAAATATAAATAAATAAAATATTTTGTCACGAGTAAATCTGTTTTATCAGAAGGGTTCAATGGGTAAACACGTAGACATAATTATAATATTAGTGTTTATTCAGCAAGTAGGAGAGCCAGTAGTGGCCTGTCAAACATATATATATATATATATATATATATATATATATATATATATATATATATATATATATATATATATATATATATATATATATATATATATATATATATATATATATACAGTAAATGAGCTGGGAGAAGAGTTACTAATATCTTATCTGCACATGGTCCAGTCAATGAAACAAATACACAAACACAATAAATAAATCAGCAAGTAGAAGAGCCAGTAGTGGCCTGTCAAACATATATATATATATATATATATATATATATATATATATATATATATATATATATATATATATATATATATATATATATATATATACAGTAAATAAGCAGGGAGAAGTCACTAATATTTTATCTGCACATGGTATATTTGAAAGCAAAGCATACACATGGGCAACTGGCATTCCTTGCACATAGTGGTTACTAACTGCCGAACCCTGTCACGAATTTCTGAATGAGCACACACTATACACTGCCTCTGTGCTCTCTTCCTTTTCTTCCTCGTTTCCTCTTCCTGCTTTTCTGGTGGTGGTATTGGTATGAGGTAGTGGCGAGCAATATAATCTCGCCCACCAAGGCGATCAGGAAGGTTAGGGCGAGATAAGGCACGGCCGCGAAGACCGGAAGTTGGGGTACCATACCTCTCAATAATCTGGTGCACTAATCCACTGCAAAATACTTTCAATGGAATGCGGTTGCCTGTTTTTATAAGATAAAGATTGTATGCATTCAGAATGGCCATGTCTACGAAATGGAAGAAAAGTTTTTTATACCATTTCGTGGATTTTCTGAGGCATGCAATATTGCCAATTTGCATGTCTGACTTGTCGACCATCCGCATGTGTTGTGTATAATCCAAAACGACATCAGGTTTCATAATTCTCTCTCGTGTTCTGTAATCCATTTTCCCAGAATCTTGCTTTTCACCGGTGTGGATAGTGGTGAGGAAATTCACTTCTCTTTTATCGCGCCACTGAACTGATAAGATATCGTCACACTTCTGGAGATTGATTTCACTTTTTTTCAGGCCTTTATATAACTTGGGCATACCTTTCCTATTTTGTCTGACGGTTCCTACATAGTTAGTGTTATTGGCAGTGAGGTATTTACACAAACGAGGGCTGCTATACCAATTATCACAGTAGAGAGTATGCCCTTTCCCAAGGTATGGTTGCATCAGGGCCTTCACGACACCTCCTGATACACCTAGGGGATCATTCCGAGGTATTTCTGTGGTCTTCCCCGTATAGATAATAAAATCTAGTATCATTCCCGTTTCACAGTCGCAAAGAACGAACAGTTTTATACCGAACCTATGTCTTTTGCTTGGTATGTATTGCTTGAATGCCAGGCGACCTTTGAACAGCACGAGGGACTCATCAATCACGAGATTTTGAAATGGATGAAAAACTTGCTTGAATTTTTTTCTCAATCCATCATATATTTTTCTGATTTTACGCACACGATCTTCCTTGTCTTCGTTTCTGTTGTTTGTGAAATGCAAGTATTTCATGAGAAGGAGAAATCGGTCTCGACTCATGTACTTGCCAAATATTGGTGTTGGTACGAGTGTTGTCGTTGACCAATACTCATGTATGCTGTGCAGTTTCACAATAGACATCAGCATGAACAAGGATAAAAATATGTACATTTCTGAAATGTTAGTATCTGTCCACCTTAGTGTTCTTGAGCCTGGTGAAGTGTCTGTATAGCCCCCACTGAACACAAATTAATTGTTTGTTTCAGTGACAATGATGTCCATTAGTGAATGATCAAAAAACAGATTGAAATATTCTAAGTAGGGACTATCTTCTGCTATGGTCACGTTATCACTGATACCAGAATGAGTTACATCAAAATGGTGCACCGTTGGAGTGAATACTTGTCCATTTGTCCACTTCATTGGTTCCTGGAGATGAGTGTTGGACGCACCTCTTCGTGGCTGACGAGTCGTGTTGATAGGTCTAGGAGGCTGCTGGTCCATGTCTTCCTCACTCCCATCACTTTCCACTTCATGGTGATCGTAGCTACTTTCCTCGTTGCCACTTGAATATTCTGCTGGATTGTCCTCGTTCTCCTCATCACTTGAAGTTTCTTCACGTATATTCCAATGTTGTAGACGCGAAGTTGAGGGTTGGGGAGAGGGACAGCTATATGTATGGTCACCCATATTGAGTGCAGAAGCTGAGAGAGAGTGACCTTGATTCATGGTGAGAGAGCAAGACAAGGGAGTATCTGCTCTGATAGCGAGGAGGTTAGTGATAAGCAGTAGCGCTGACTATCGCCTTATATCCGGGACCGTCGGTCATTTCTTTTTTTTCCTAGTGGGCGGGCATATTACTCATTATATGCATGGGGTGGATATGGTATATACTTTATAGAGATAGGGCTACTAATGGGATCAGAGATGACCTGAAGTGGGCGGTGTGTCAGGTGGAGGGAGGGAGCGATGTTGGCAGATGGAGGTCTGGTGATTAGTGTGCTGCGTTATTCATAGAGACAGAGAGAGAGAGAGTTTTCTCCCTGCTTTTTCTGTGTTTATTATTATGGAAATTTGATAGTCAGAGAAGTTTGACAGATTAGTTGGCAAGAAGTATAGGCGAAAGAAAGGTTGAGAGGGAGAAATATTGAGTAAGAGGAAAAGGCCCAGAGTCATATAAATTGACTAATTTATATGACTTTCATTATGATTAGGGCTAAAAAAAACATATAATACAGACAAACAAAAAATAACAACATACACGCACAAAACACACACCAAACGGCCCACCCTCTCCTCCTCCTCCTCCTTCACCATCTCCATCTCCTCCTCCTCCATCTCCATCTCCTCCTCCACCATCTCCATCTCCTCCTCCACCATCTCCATCTCCTCCTCCACCATCTCCATCTACTCCTCCACCATCTCCATTTCCTCCTCCACCATCTCCTCCATCGCTTCCTGTAGCTGTCGCACTAAATCGGCATTTCTCATGGCTGAGATAATATTGTGTGGCGTACCATACGTCATTGCCTCAAGATACCCAACACTGTAAATTATCCTAATATATATGATTTTACTGCGAACTTTCCGTTGTTATCTTTAGAAAATTTCTCTAACCGTAAAGCTTACCGAAGGTATGCAAGGGATTCTGATACAATAATAACGAAAATAACAATAGTAAACAGTAAAACTGATTTCCAAGGTATCATATTACATGCCGACATTTACATTACATAATTCAAAAGGTGTGTGTGTGTGTGTGCGGGAGGATAGGAAGTTGACGGGCGTGGTAAAAATCTACTCGTATTTGAATGAAAAGTACTTTCTTATGGTATTATATTGATAATACATATGTTGCATATATGAAACTTTGCAAGAGTATGCAGACAAGGATAATACACAAAATGGTAAAGAGACATTGCATAGGCTATCTTTCTCTCTCTCATTATAATAGAACCATAGTGAGAGAGAAACGTGTGTGTGTGTGTGTGTATCAATGCACCGACGGTGCATTTATTATTTATTTATGTGCGTGATGTTGGTGTATGAAAATGCAACGTATGGTGATCATATCACCAAGAATGTACTATACGAGTATATCACCTCCCTACAGTCTTTGCTCTTCACTTCTCTATAAATCATAAATGAAGTAGACTAAATGATATCAGGCAACACTTTCCCATACACCCCTCCCCCCTCCTGGCGCCTCTCCCCTACCACTGGCTACCGCCTACCAGTATGTGTCTAGCGAACGCAAGGTATGGACGTATTTTCAAATGTATTTTATTATTATAATGTATTGGCATTTTATAATATATTTCATAGGTACTATTTTGTTTTATTATAGGATAATAGATTCTGTCTCTCATCCAACGATTTACCATATGGTGATGTTTGCCCGGCAAATAAACCGGGTAAGACAGCAGAATGATTTATCTGGCCGATTTTATTATCGGCCAGGAGGGTTTATCCAGTTTTTCCCTGAGGTGATAGCCGATTGGAGAATCGTGACGCCCCCTTTCCCTCAACCAACCGCCCCACCTACACAACCACCATCATCATCATCACCAAAATCATCCTCAAACTAAAAAATAAGAAATAAAATAAAAAAATATATATATAAATAAAAAAATGAAATAAACCAAGAGAGACTATTTTTTTATATAGACTATAGAATGCAGGCGTTGCCTGCCTGGTCACGGCTGCCATGACCAGCACTAGCTAGGCTAGCTAGATAACTTGATCAAACATGTGTACCCTCCCCCCTCCTCTGTCAATTCATAATGGCATTAGTCCTTTTTCTAAAATCTAAACACTCCGTTTTACACTGAAAGGAAATCAAAGTATCAGTAATTTTGTGTGTCTACGTGTGTATGTAGGATATGTGTGTCTAGGTGTGTATGTATACGTGTTACATGTGCTCCTCTACATGCTCTTCACTTCTCTATAAATCATAAATGAAGTAGACTAAATATAAATATATTAGGCAACATTTTCCCATACCCCCCCCCCCCCCTCCTCCTCTCCAACCCTCTACGTTCGCCTCTCTGCTCTCTGCCTCATCAGTATGTGTCTAGAGGGGAGGGGAGAGATAGGTATGTAGAAGGACTGGGAGATAAATAGGTAGAGAGAGAAGAAAAAGCAAGCATGGGACAACAGGGTACACACACACACACACATTTGTCCATAGAGAAACACAAGGAAGAAAAGGCCTTTATTTACATACCAGCGCACACACACAAGAGAAGACGCACACACATACGTACACAGACCTTCAAATACGTAAGCCCATAAGCGAGCATAAGCAAAGAGATACGGCTGGACACACACACACACACACACACACACACACACACACACACACACATTTGACAGGACAGTAAATGGTCGGAGAAAGATGTGGATTAGTTGTCCCTAGAGACTTGGTGACTTGGTGTGAAATGATAACCTTCCCTTGTCCCAAAATAAGCCGCACTGACGGATGTATACATACACTAATATCGCAGAGAAACTTAAAATTTTTTTTAAAGATTCAGCAGTGAAAGGGTTAATTGGTTAATCATTGAAGAAAAACAAAAATTATAGGGCCAAGACACTCTTCAGGTCTCAGCGAAAAAACGTATGTAAAAATTATTACTCTAGGCAGAACGATGTGGCTGTGTATAGCGGCTAAACAGACAGACAGACAGACACTCTGTTTTATATATATATATATATATATATATATATATATATATATATATATATATATATATATATATATATATATATATATATATATATATATATATATATATATATATATATATATATATATATATATATATATATATATATATATATATATATTACACTAGAAGTTAATTTAGTTAAATATATTAGAGTATTGTTAACCCAGGATGACCCACACTTAACTAAGATTAAAATTGAGTATATTTATTGACCTTCTGTATGATAATCCACTCAAATTCAAAGGTCATAGTTAAGTAAAGCTGTAAGTTGACCTAAAAAGACCCCATAACTCACCCTTGCTGTCCATGACATCCAAAACCTCTTGTATCTTGACCTGAGAGTCCAACACTGCCAGTTGACCTTCCTCCTGTTGACATATCTTCCGAGCATCATAATAACGAGTCTCAAATTCATATAAGCGGTAAAGTCTGTTGCCTCGACGATGG